>NIUQ01000089.1:0-81025 GCA_002796945.1 Plectus sambesii
TCTATGACCGAATTTTATTGATTATTGTAACCTCGACTGCATCGATCACAAATCTACGCATGCCAAACATCCAGATTTTCGACTAGGCCGCGCTAGTGCTAACGGTATTGTATCGCAAAACATAACGAAATAGTTGACAGAAGTTGATATTCCTAGTCGGAGTAAGAAAGGGAAGGAACAAGTGGTGTTCAGATCTGCTAATAGTACGTCTCTCTCTCCACCCATCCGCCGGGGTAACGACGTATGAGGAAGCGACGCGTCTCGTCGTAGACGAAGATCAGTACTGAGAAGGGCAGCGCTGGGAACCACCAGGAGAAGCTGAAAAAAGCGCTCGATGAGGCACAGTTGGAAGCACGCCAAAAAGGCACAATTGGCGGCGCGCCAAAACTATGGCGCGCAGTGTTTATCATTAAGTCGTTGACTTCGGCTTAAATTTAAGCCACAGCCTCAAAAAAGATTCACTCCTTCACATGTGGATCAGACTGGGCAGATTCGTTTATTTTTGGATTGAGACGCTTTAAACATTGAGGAATATCAGTATTAGTACTTAAACAAGAGTACGCGATATGAAACCCACCCAATGAGAGATGGTTGAACGACGGGTGGAGAAAAGCAGAAAATCGGAGGACTTACCGAAGGCCGTACATGCGGAGACCGTTGTCGAGTCCCGGGCAGTAGGCCATGAAGGCGGCGAGGCACGTCTCGAAGACGAGACCGAAGTTCAGCGTCCAGTTGCTCATTCCCTGCTGGACAAGCGAGTTACGACGCGTCTTGCAGATGATCAGATCGGCCCACTGCACGATGACGATACTGGCGAAGAACGCAGTGTGGCACGTATACTCGAGCACCTTGCGGTTAGCGTAAGGCTGCAATGATCGTCGTTAGACTAGAATTCACCTCGTGCAAAGGAGAAAGGAGAGTGCGCATGTTGGGGCCGATTTCATGAATGTAATGTAGTTTCATTTAATATAGTAATATCTGGTGTCAATGCGATCTTTGAGTGGATAGTGAAGGCTTTTCCGCACACGTCACTTCATCAGTAAGGGACTAGCTTCTACCGTACTATTTCAGTCTAAGCTTAATAGTCTACTCACTACCCTCGCCATCCATAAAAATCGCGCCTCCGAGCACAGACAAGTTTCTGATGGACGCGCGTCATAAAATAACGACAGTTGACAGGTGGACAAAAAGTGATATATGGGCGCGGACGAGAGTTCGCCAAACGCACGGATGAGTGAAAACCGGTCGGTATCGCGTATGCGATCCTCGGAACGTACCCATTGCTGGCCGTAGCTGTCCTCAAGGTCGTTGACGGCGCGAGAATCCCACTGAGCTCGAAGTCCGGGCAGGTAGCTCGGGCGGAAGCCGTTCTCGCCCAAGATCACCACGTAGGTGAAGAAGCCGGCCGAGGCTTGCATCATTCCGATCTGACCGTAGGCCACGGAAATCAAACTGCAACAAACAGCAATTATACGGTGCATTATTGTATGTTTGATGTAACTGTCCGTCGCATTGTAACGAGATATACGAATACAATATGCTCAAGCACATTGAACATTTGATATTCGATAATGTTTAATGCGCGCGGGTGTGATTTGGATGCGTGTTAGTATACATGTGAGGATAAAAAAGCACTGAGAAGAAGAAACGAAATGCGTACCGTTCGTTTACGAGCTTGTCATGGAGAGGATCACGAGGTCTGCGCTTCATGATGTCACTTTCGGCTTCTTCGTAAGCCAACGAGATGGCTGGCCACTAAACGAAAGAAAGCGTTTATATCGGTCAAGAGGGTAATGAAAGAATTTCGAGTATCCCAGCCTC
Source organism: Plectus sambesii (assembly GCA_002796945.1). Taxonomy (NCBI): domain Eukaryota; kingdom Metazoa; phylum Nematoda; class Chromadorea; order Plectida; family Plectidae; genus Plectus; species Plectus sambesii. Next base: position 1,822 of record NIUQ01000089.1, read on the forward strand.
ACTACCTTTATTGATGCCTAAACTTAGACATTTTGCAAAGCCCAAGGGCCTGTCTTGAACTGCTGCAAGCTTCCCACACCACTACCCCGATGCGTGTTAATGATATGATTATTGATCGTTCATTATCGCTACCAAAAGATCAATAAACCTATCTCCCACGCATGTGGTGATAGCGGTATCAGAAGCTTGCGCCAAGCGTAGACAGGTCTTTAAAGTTAGAATAAAAAATGCGGCGAGCGTGGGATACTCGGACGATGAAAGAGGGCGAACGACTAACCAAGTCAGTGCCCAGATCGATGCAGAGAATGGTGACGGTGCCGAGAGGCAGGGGGATGTCGAAGAGGATGAAGAAGAGGAACGGTGAGATTTCGGGAATGTTCGACGTAAGCGTGTACGCGATCGACTTCTTCAAGTTGTCGAAGATCAAACGACCCTCTTCGACACCAGTAACGATGGAGGCGAAGTTGTCGTCCAAAAGGATCATGTCGGCGGCCTGCTTCGACACATCGGAACCAGCGATACCCATAGCAACACCTGCAAGCAACGGCTCATTTCGGTTCTTTAGTATAGTCAATATTTGCCGATCAGTAACAAATGATATCAGATTGAATAAGGCAAACTGCTGCGATAGTCTCTAGCGCTGCTTACTATCAATTTACGCACATAAAAACCAAGAAACGCCTATCACTACTGGTGAAAAACGGTGCTCAAGCACCGAAAAACGAACTCATCTTTGCCACCTACGATGTCTGGCAAGATTTATTGTTACTGATAGAAAAATGGCGACTATATAATAATTCAACAATTTTAAAGAACGGCTTACCAATGTCGGCTCGCTTGAGGGCGGGGGAGTCGTTGACACCGTCACCGGTGACGGCGACGATCTGACCCTGGCGCTGGAAGCCTTCGACAATCATCAGCTTCTGCTGGGGCGATGTGCGAGCGAAGACGATCTCGGTGTGGAAGTCGAGAATTTCCTTCAACTGCTCTTGCGTCATGTCGCGCAATTCGGTACCGTGGATGACGGCGGCCTTCGCATCGCTAAATTCACATTTCATTCATTTTCAACGTTCAATCAATGTAGCGATTCGCTAATCTTACCGGGGGTTCACTTGTTCGACGGGGATGTTTCGGCGGAGGGCGATGTCTTCGACCGTTTCGGTTCCCTCGGAGATAATACCGACCGACTTGGCGATGGCCTTGGCGGTGATGGGGTGATCGCCGGTAACCATGACGACCTTAAAGGAGCACAGTTGAGGAATGAGGTGAGATGGGCGAAAGGAAGAAAAGAAGTACGGACCTTAATACCGGCAGAGCGGCACTTGGCGACGGCATCGGGGACGGCGGCGCGAGGAGGATCGATCATGGACATGAGACCGACGAAGCGGAGGCCATCGACGGGGAAGTTGACCTCGTCCGAGTCGAAGGGATAGCCGGCGTGGAACTTGTTGGCGTCGAGCTTGTAGTCGCAGAAGCCGAGCACACGTTCGCCGAGGCCTCCGAGTTCGAGGTAGGCCTGGTTGAAGTGCTCGCGCAACTTCTCGTCGAGAGGGAGCTCCTTGCCCTTGGTGTAGATGGTAGAGCAGCGATCGAGGATGCGCTCTGGCGCTCCCTTCATGACCAGCAGGTACGAGGGATCGTTCGGCTCCTCCGTCTCGTGGATGGACACTTGGTATTTGTTGGTCGAGTTGAACGGAATCTCGCACACCTTCTTGTTCTTCGCGCGCCACGCCGTCGTGTTGCCAATCGTCAGCTCGACGCATTTCAACAGAGCAGACTCAGAGGCGTCACCAGTGCACTCGCGCTTCAGCACGGGCACATCGTTCTGCAATATTAATACCGTAAGCACTATGTAAAACATCATAAAATCATATTTAATGAATCATGTTATCGCATTTATTAAAATAGTATGACAGTAAAGCGTGATCCATTAAAACTCAGTCCATCTCTTATCGCTAAAATGTGTATACAAGGATTTTTTCACCAAACTATCCTATTGATAGAACAGATAACTACTTAGACATAAAATAAACATATAAAACAAGCAGTAAATGTAAGTTACCTGTCCAGGCTTGAACTCGGCACGGTTACACAGCGCCGCAATACGCAGCAACGCCATGAACGTCGTGTTGTCCTTGCTGTAGGCGGCGGCCGATTGATCTTCAGAGGTGTCGCATTCGACAATCTGGCCATCGAGCCACATGTGGGCGACCGTCATTCGGTTCTGCGTCAGGGTGCCGGTCTTGTCGGAGCAGATGGTCGACGTCGAGCCGAGCGTCTCTACGGCCTCCAAGTTCTTCACCAAGCAGTTCTTGCTGGCCATTCGCTTAGCCGTCAACGTCAAGCACACCTAAATTATCCAAACCAATGTTAATTGCGTTAAGTGACAAATGCATTCAATTACAAATTATTCGGAAAGTACCGTAGCTTGTTGGAATACTAATTTATAACAACAATCTACGGTACAGTGAAACCCGGATAAGCGCATATAACTTTCTTGCCGGATCGATGTGCACTTATCCGGGTTTCACTGTACATCCTCAACCGCAAGGAACAAAAGCAATTTCTCTCAAAAAGCTTCAAAAATTCGTAGGAGAAGAACCGCTTACCGTCACAGTGGCGATGAGACCTTCGGGCACGTTGGCGACGATGATGCCGATGAGGAAGACGACGGCGTTCAGCCAATGGTAGCCGAGGACGAAGGCGATGATGAAGAAGGTGACACCGAGGAAGACAGCGACGCCGGTGATGATGTGGATGAAATGGGCGATTTCCTTGGCGATGGGGGTGTCGCCGGTCTCGAGACCGGACGCCAAGTGAGCGATGCGACCCATGACGGTACGATCGCCGGTGCCGATAACGATGCCTCTAGCTTGGCCTTCGACGGCGTTGGTGGAGAAGAAGGCGACGTTCTTCGTCTCGAGGGGGTTATCGCTGGTGCATTCGGCCGAGCGCGACTGGGGCTCCGACTCGCCGGTGAGCGACGAGTTGTCGACCTTGAAGCCGTGGCCCGAGATGATGCGGAGATCCGCGGGGATGCGGTCGCCGCCCTTCACCTCGACCAAGTCGCCCACGACGATGTCCTGCGACTTCACCTCGCGCTTCTGGCCGTCGCGGACGACGAGCGCGTACTGCAACCGAACTGTCAATCGTGTGTGATACGAAGGATTTGCGTTATACACTGCGGCGGAATATCCCCACTCCACTTCAACATCTTCCCTTCATTTCTCCCTCTCTGAAACGTATATTGTCGACACGCAGCGCGCATCGACAATATACGGGATAGGGAATGCGTCCCCATGCAGAGAGTCGCGTATAGAAGATTGCCTGGCATGCGCCATAAACTAGAATGTTCCGTCCACTCCAGTCCCGCAAATAGGTCGCCATATCTGCTCCTCACTTTTCACAGGATTACTACGGATTTTGCGTTGCTCGATCAATTTCCCCGCATTTTCAAAACTTCCTTCCCGGCTGGACCGAATCAGTCGATTATGACAAAACAACCGCCGTACCGTGGGCACGAGATTCTTGAAGGACTCCATGATACGCGAGCTCTTCGATTCCTGGTAGTATTGGAAGCATCCGGTAATGATGACGACGCTGGCCAGCACGATACCCAGGTACAGCTGCAAACGACCACTTCATATTTTATGCTGACAAAATTTTTCGATCACTTTCAAGCACGCGATGTTTTCGTCTCGCGGTTCAAAGGTGATCAAACTTGTCGGCGTGAATATTGAGAATCGGCAATTACTGAATCAACGAAACTTCAATAACGAATAAAGTGATTACTTTTCGGAATAATTATCAGCGATATTGCATTTCAACAACTACGCATTACTACCAACTATTTTTGTTTGCGTTTCATTTCTCATTTGCTTGCATTTTATCTCTTTTGCGCTCTCGTTTTTGTACTCACTTCTCCGTGAAAAACGAGGAAATTTTGAGCATAGGGTTGGATTACGGGAAAATCGTGTGCTTTTGCCCTCTTCAGAACTTCAGTACACACTCGTCTGTGAGCCAACATAGAGCTACTCTCTCTTCAGTCCTACCCCACGTATCGGTGCTTGTTTCGCGCTCAATTGTCAGTAATATCGTACGACTACAGGGGGCGCGACTTCATTCTCCCGCATGCAGTTGTAGAATTGGAGAGAAAACCCCTGGAACTCTGAGACGCGGCGCCGGCTCTTCAATCTCCGAAGAGTTGATTTTTGCCCCCAAGTTCAGCTCTGACATTTCACTTTCGACTAACGCGTCGCCCTTCAGACGTCGCGGACAAATTGTCGGGCCATTGCGAAAATCAATAACGTCACACACAGACTGGTCGTTGCGGTGGGAAGCTGACTGACTCGCTCGCTCTGTTTGTCGCACTCGACCGCGCCCCTGAAGGCGAGCGAAGCGGCCCTGACGCGAGCGGCAGAGGACGCCGATATCAAACGCGAATCAACATCACTTTGCATGCACCTCATCGAGTCGTAAATGATGGCGCTTCTCGCTCGTTAAGTCGGCATGCGATGCATAAGGAATTTGGAAAGACAGCAAAAAGATAGACGCCAGACGTACATTGTCTTTGCTGGGGTATTCCATCGACAGAGCGTCGACGGTGTACGCGATGAAGCAAAGGAATGCGCCGATCCACAGCAGCAGAGCGAAACCACCGAACAGATTCTTACAGAACTTGACCCACTCCGGCGTCTGTTTCGGAGGACTCAAAGCGTTCGGGCCGTCGCGCAACAGCACTTTGGCCGCTTCAGCTTCTGTCAGACCCTGAAGCACAAAGTAGATCAAAATTGACACCATGATTAGCTAGAAATCAGACATTTTCGGCGTGCGATCCGACGTCACGCAGCAGTTGTTCCAGCGGAATTGTGTGCTCCGTCTGAAAATGACGCCATTTTGAAAAGGCAAAAGCGCGAGAAGTAGAGACTATTAACGTACCATTGTCACTTCCTGTTTCAGGTCGTCCATCTCCTGAGCTTTGGTCTCTGCAAAACATTATCCAATATGCTCAAATTACCCTATAAATGACCGAAAAAGAGCATACTTTTCTTGGACTTGCCCCCGGCTTTATCGTTGGAGTGCGCCATCTTGCTGCCAGTGGATGGAGCGGCGGACGCTTCTCGCGACTGCGTCGACGGCGGCAGCTGAGCTGCGGGCTTGTTGACGGCGGCTGCTGCTGGCGGAGGTCCTTTGGGCGGTTCTTCTTTACGCGACAGAGTCGCCACGCGATACGACTCGGTGCGACTGGCTTGCTGAAGACAGAGGCGCTTAGAATGCAACGGACGTCGATGAGACCCTGGAGCCCTATATCGACGCCTTCCGCTACACCCAGTCCGTCTATACGCTGAATACGCTCAGACGCAGCACCGCCAAACGGCCTCCTAACGAGAGAAAAAGCGAAGGAGGTTTGCAGTCGGCCGCCTTCTCTAATCGCCCTACTAGACAAGCCGTTCTGTCAACGGCCGAAGACAGTCGCGACGAGACGACCGACTACTGCCGCCTGCAGACTGACGACCGCCGACAGTGTTGACCGTTGCGATCGAGGCATCAACTTTACAGCGTACCGCCGCCGACGGTGTGCCGTGCTCAAGAGAACGTTTAATGCGAGTGGGGAGCACACGCCGACCAGTTTTATCGTCGATTCAACGATCGTACGGTTGATACAGCCGGCTGTGCGTCCGAAAACCGAAGACGATGGGCGTCCGCCGACGATCGGCGAGGGGGGGACCGACTATGAACTAACCGTATTATCAGTGGCTTTCTCGCGCCGCGGGATTCCGTCGGCCGCATTAAGCGCGTCGACTCGATTCAACTAACTATTGTACGAGGCGGCGGTATGCCTGGCCGGTTACTCGGGCGACACCCGCGATCGGCGAACGAATCAATATCTGGGCTGCAAATTAGCCACTCGACAGAAGACAGCTCCCAGGTCAAGACCCGTCCCCGCAAGTCCGTTGCAGTTGCGCGGCGGCCGGCGCCGATCCAAGCGCCCTTCCGCCGGCAATCCGCCCAAGAGGAATACTTACGTTGTTCGCGGCCGAATCCATCGTCGGCTCCCTCGTTCGCGGCTAGTTGATCTCTTCTGATTGCCCGAACGGTCGTCCCAAACAGCCCGTGGGTCGGCTTCTAGGGCTCTTCCTGCAGTCAGACGGACGCGGCGCAAAGCACGTCACTCGGCGACGCGAGCGAACGCTTGTATCGATCGTCGTTCGCAATGGCTGCTCCCGATGCTGGGAATGGCTCGACAGGGTCAGTCTGTTCTTCCCTCTACTCTATTCATCGATCGCCCGCGGGCTCAACAGTGGCTCTTTGTCGGTCCCTGCGCGCGCCTGCCCACTAACGTCACGGACCGGTCCTCCTCTCAACCAACCAACGCGCCGTCACAACACGCACCACTCGGGCAATCTCACACACCCCACTCTTGCGTGATATCAGCGCCATTAGCGATTCATCGCCATGTCGGGGCGCTCAAAAAGAATACCAGCAGCAGGTTTGCTTCGCTACGCCAGCAGCCGACACTCTGCGCAGCTAATCGTATCATTCCTTTACTAATCGACAGACGAGGGAAGAGGACACAAAACTGGAAGTATGAAATGAGATTAGGACGCGACAAATACGATAGACAAATTCAAACTAGGACAGAAAATCGAGTTGTGAGAGAGGTAATTATGACAAAGCGCATTACATGCCTAAGGTAGGCCCATCTTCAGTTCCCATGTGTTCATTTTGCACCGCTTTGAGCACGCATGCGTCGAAGATGCATCAAAATTCAGAAGTGGGCGGAGCGTATAGTACTTTTTTATCTGCGCAATCGATTCAAGTTTGCATTAAATCTAGATACTTTGAACTATATTCGGGCACCCAAGAGCAGCACGTGAACAAGTACAGCATTGCCCCGTCTGTCGAGTACGCAATCTTATCCTAAGGTCTACTGCACAGTGGAGAAGAAGCGTCTGCGTCATGTCCGTTGCTCAACTTCTAAAGTGCCCCGCAAACAAAAAAACGTCACCGGGTCGCGCACACAGGGGCGGGAAGTTTGAATTTGAAATTTGGTATGGTCTTTCAACCATGCCTAAATTGATTTCTTGCAACACGCAAAACGAACGTTTTTTCGTATTGGCACATAGTGACGCTGACAAAAGCAATAAATATTGCACGAATGCATAGTTTGCATGTAATTTTTACGAATTCAATCGCATTAGAGCGATTATATCCACCATAGATCGAAGTAGAAGTACACATATATCGCTGTTCAAAGTATGACTTTGTGATAATCATGGAAAACACTAATCCTAGATGCGACGTAAAATTACAAGAAGGGAGTCGGGACCTATTTCACAAAACTGTTGTGACTACAATTTCGGGAGAAGCGGTGCTTAGTCAGCTATGATATGCACGAGAAAATTCGCCACGCGCATTTCACAACGGACCTTTCGTTGCACTTTTCGTATACAGACTCAATGGTCTTAAAATAAAAACAGTATTAAAAATATAGACACAAGCTTGAAACAGTTTTATGGCATAGTACGTGGCAATTTCACGCTCAACGATGCAGTACTCGGCTCAGCCTACATGCTCCACTGATGAAATTTCAAACGCGGCAAGCAATACTGAAAATCTAAGCGGACCGGTGGTCGCAATTAGCGCTGCCTCAATTATCCGTGATGGGAAATATGTACGTGGTAATTACTCGCTGTTGCTACGCATGAACACTTAGTTGCTATCCAACATCTTATAATTGCCACGTCTATTTCCCGTCGCGTATTTTTGAGGCAGCGTTACTCTCAATAAGTAAATAAGTGCAACATGACCATTGAAGTAATAATATAGAGTGAATATAGTTATCGAATAATGCAAATCAGTTAAAGATCATCAATATGCCTTTTGATGGTTCAGTGGAAGAAGCACAAGGCCAAACAATAATTGGGACCATCTTATTTTGGAGATGAGGATGTTCGCCTGTCACAGGTTAAAATTCACTAATACCGTATGCTATGCGACACCGACCTCGCACATCTCAGCAAATCGTTTGAATTATTGCAAATCACAATCATCATACTATCTCTGCCTAAGCGATGTGAATCCTGGAAATTCGCAAGAATGAGCAGCTCGCTAGTATCAAGCAACCGGCTTTGAATGCAAAACACAAAGTTAATGAATAGACAATTTTATGCCAAAATATAACGCTTAAAGTAATACTAAGCAACGGTGTGATTAATACTTATATTCGCTGCCAGAAAGTGAAGCTGTCCCAAAACCAATAAACATCATCAAGAAGACTTCTGAAATGTGACTATAATAATGGAATAGTATTCTTTTCTGAGCAGAGTCCGATGTACATAATGAGCACGTTGATGGAAGATTTTCAGTATCAATATTCAAGCATGGAAATTGCCAACACTCGCTTCAATTCTTCTTCGGCCTAAAAAATGAACACACTTAAGAAAACAGCAAAGTAGTAATATACATTAATATTTTGAAACAGTAAGAAATCGAGTTACACGCCGTAGCCGGCCAAAACTAGTTTTTCAAGGATGATAACTCTTCGTAGAGAGCCATAACTTTGTGCCAATAATCATAATCGACTCTTAATACATACGCTCAATAAAATAACTTATAAACTTTGCCTGATTCAGGGATCACTTTGTTCCAATCTGATAAAAAAACAAGTATATACAGTGAAATTTGTTTTTATTGCTACATGGGGGACCGCCCAAAGTTAACGATATAAGCGAGATACTTGTATAAACGAATTCTACTGTATCAAGAGTGATGTTTCTTACAGTAAGTTCTGGAGTAGATCCACCCATTCCGAGCAGATCGCCAACTGGAGCAGATTCAGTAATATTGCCAACAGCGCTCACGGTCTCCTGATCGCGCGCTTGATCCAAATTTCCTTCTTCAGTCTCGCCACCCTGCGCCGACAAATTTATAGTCACAATATCAAGTTCCTGCAAAAGACAACTACAATTAGTCCATATTCGACATTAACGAAGACTAACTCTTGAAAGTTTTCATTAGACGCCTCATTATTAAACAAAATGCATTTAAACTCAATTAAAATTCAGCATTGTCAAAAATTTTCGATCTGTAACGAGAACATGATGTTTTGATCGTGTAAAGATAAAGGTTAATAGTGGGGAACGCCACAGCGAGCGTGCTCAATTAAGCTTTCAATACTTAGGATGTAACGGTGTTCCCTTCGGCTCTCGATTACTGATAGAGCAATGTTGACTATATATCTTTTCTTCAAAAGTATGCACACATCAAAACCCTGTACATCAAGAACCAACCCGTCGAGGAGCGGATTGCTTTTGCTTTTGCCAAGTGACCATATTGCCATCTGTGTTGTACAACAGGACGCGATATTCGCGCTCAGAGGGCGCAGCGGCGGGGTTGGTGAGTGCAGACAGTTCGACGACAGCGGGGTCGCCTTCATGCACTCGCCTCAAGAAATCCTCCCGGACGTCGGTGGTCAAGTCGCGTGTGTCCAGCTCTGAACAAAGAAATTCGAGACATCTCTTTGTGGCTCTTTATATTAGGTCGTTCCATATATTCTGTCGTTTTTCGAATACTTCATATTAATATAGCTCAGTGGAAAATGATCGCCGCCCGCTAATTTATTTTCATTTTGCAGTCCAAAGGATGAGTTACAAAATGAAAATTAATTAGTCCACGGCGATCGTTTTCTACTGAGTATTACTGATTTGAAGTTTTCCAAAAACCACAGAATATATGTAACGACCTAATAGATACAGTAGAAACTGAATAAGTGCACATACTTTGCAAGTCCTGTGTGCAGCTTTTGTATTCAATCATACCCGAAAAAATGCACAAAATTTTCTTGCTAGGTCGATGTGCACTTAAGCGGCTTTCCTTGTATTAGAGACTCGCTCACGGTAAATGGAGCATTTCAGGACGGCGCATGGAGCGTCCAGCAAGTCGACTGGCAGCGGGTAAAGCTCGCCATTGGGGATGAACTCAGTGTTGCCGAAGTCGACGTATTGAATGTGACAGTCGTCGTTCCCCACACTCGTCACTATTCCTCGGTAGAACAATTTGTCAGTCTCGAAGCGAGCGATGCACGGCTGGCCCACGCGCGGCTGCAACGATACAAACCATCTTGTAGGTACGACATCCCCTATTGCTTCTTAATCTCCCCCCACTATGGGGTCTCGCGGCGATTTAGTACAGTAATCAATATGGTTTATTTTTAATATTGCTTTATTTTGATTTCGCAGTAAACGAAAAATGTCTTCTCCGATTTTTTTCTTACACTATCGGTTATTCAGTCAAATAGGGACTTTTCGAAAGGATCAGAGAACAGTCAAATCACTAGACCACAAACATCACGTTCAAATAAACAGCTGGAACAGATGATCACACTCCGGCAGCGAAACCGCTCACAACAGGGAGAAAGAAAAAGGGAAGCGTACCGATTGCAGTATAATTTTTTCCGACGCTAGCAGCTCGCCAAATAACTGTAGCTGTTCCTCGAGCGCTTCGTATATTTCATTATTGGCGTCCGGCATGACGAAAAACAACGCTGGCGATTCTACGAAACCCATCTGCAATGGAGCGATTCTTTTTTGCCAACAAAAGAATACACTACTTACATGTGCCGGGATTTTCTCGCCAATTTTTGTCTCGAATGACAAGTACTTATACGTGCGCGGTCGAGCAAACTCCCAGTTTTTAAAAGCGTAGCTGAAAAAAAATAGAATGGTACTTTCGAAGGAAGTAACAACTCGCGATGGTAATCCCACTTGACTATCTGATTATCAGCGTCGCTTGGGTTCGATGCGGAAGAAAGTCGTTGCCGATTGATATTCGCTGGTTCCGTTGTCAAAGACAACTGCTCGGCGACTGCATTCTCGAACATCTCGGGGATCTGCTCCTGCTGTTCAACTTCTGTAATGCAACACAATTATCTGTGTTCCGTAACGCAATTGTCGAATAACTCGCCTGCCAATGCTGACGATGTATTCTGATTTGACGACGGCTGGAAGAAATTCGTCACAAAGTCTTTGGCAGTGGATGAAGCAATTGCGGGCAGGTCGAACGCCGTCGAGGTTACGACCGAGTGACTATCGCTGTCTAAAATAAAATCACAAGTAACCCAAAATCCGAACTATGCTTTCAGTACACACCATCGAACTTGATCAAGTCCATGTCGGGAGCTGTTTGATTCGGTCGTCGGATCGGATCAGGGGACACTCGACGATTGGGCGAGGGAGGCAACGCTGCGAGAACGTCTGAAAACTAAATTATATCATCGGTGCAAAGGATAGCAAACAAACCTCCGGTAAGCTCGGCTACTCGCTGCACCATCGCTGTCAATGTGTTCAGCTCCGTTTCAATGCGTACACCGTGAACAGTTTCGCTTGGCAGCCTTTCCAGTTTCTTCAACTGTAACAAAATCTCAATCAATCTACTACTCATTGCTGCAGACTATTTCTTTAGAGATACAATTTCCACTTTAATATGGACATTTTTCATATTGATTCGACTAGGAACTTATCTTTTTTGATTTGAAATAGAACTTTCTTAGAATTGAAAAGTGTCCATGTTCAAGTCTAAATGGTTTATTTCGGAAACAGATAATTTCAGTGGGATAAACGATGCGAACGTCTAATCAGTCCTTGAAAGCGGCGCTTACAATAACGTCGACGGCATCGACGCAGATAGTCCATTCTTGTCGAAAAACCGCCACAGGCGAAGAAGCAGAAAGCGCGTGCGAAATTGTCGCCATTCGTTGAGGAGTGCGCTCAAAGTAATAAATTGCAATGGAACTAACGTTAAAGTCAAGAGTCAAATATGCTGAATGCGTTGATGCAAACACGCTGCCGTTCAAGTCTGATTGTACACGAGATCCTCAATTCGCTTTATTGCGTACATATATATATGTATAAGATTGTCTGAAAAGCCTATTCAAAAAACTTCCTCTCATTTTTAATGAAAGCTATGGAAGTTTTTGAGAAGACTTTACGCACAACCTAATCAGTAACATCTTCAGTAAATCTTTATCATGAATAACAAATGAAAAACAATCGCAACATTCAAATATAATACAAATTAATACATATGAATAGGCGTAGATGATATCCACGCATACTTTGGAAGGTAGCCCTTGTTCGTAGGCAAAAGAAGGACATCTGAAAGATGTTGGAGGAGAAAGACGGTTGCGTGCGTTTTCAATCGACAATGTCGATGTCGGCGAGTTCTTCGATCTCGCTGATGGTGCCGAGGAAGTGTGGAGGACCAAAGCGACGAACTTGAACCCTTCCCTCGGTGCAAAGTCGCTCGGTGATAGCCGCGAATTCCTCGCCTTCCTGCAGCATCATACGACCCGCTGCAAACCACTCGTCATCGAAAGAACTTTTTACACTTGTGAAATGTGATCACAAAATCAGTTAATGCTCTGCATATAATCAGCGCCTCATTTACGCCATCTTCCATCCCAATACGCTCCTTCATCATTCAATTTCGCTATTTTTGTATGAACTTGCATGCATTTTTGCAACTCGAACGCAAAACTGACGAAAGTGAATGCAAAAGTGACGATTTACGGTGAAAGAGCCTGCAGTATAAGTGATTCTTTCACGTCAACTCTAATGAACGCTTTAGAGGTAAAAAAAGGATCAGTACACACCACGGATCCAAGCTGGAAATGCCATGTTGGGTAGAAAGGCAAAGTGCTGCTGCATGGGGTAGATGAGCTCGTTCAAGACGTCCTCCTCCTCGTTGCCGTAATCGATGAAGAATACCTTACAGCGGCTATTATGCGTGCTGATTACGCGCGCTCTATAGTAAGAGCCGTCGAACGGAGCTAGTACTGGCATTTCCGATTTAAACTGAAAATATGAAAATACTGCCAAATAGCCGGGAAAAGTAGGATAGTGTCAGTGGTAGCCATGGAATAGGAGGGATTTATGTGTCGCTCGCCTGCCAGGGTTGGAGTATAAAGAACTTTTGCGGCGCAACGGCCATCTTTTCTGAGGTGAGGAGTAGATAAAATGAGGTACATTGAAATTCATTTATACCGGTATTTAGGGGACCGGCTAAAATTGGCGGTATAAACGAGTTCTCCTGTAAATAAAATGAGATATGCACCTAGTGGGAAGTACGATGCCTCCCCCAGATCTCCCTCCATCAATGCCCACCACTGCGTAGTATAACTTACGAATCGGCGAGGGACGGCAACGTCTTGCTCCTTGTACCTGGCAACCGATTCGTTTATCTGTCGTTCCAGTTCGACATAATCTTCACGCTCTTTCAGAGCTAGGTACACTTCCTCGAATTTCTGGCGGTATCGACGCGTTGTGCGCCCATTGTTACATGTCACCTGCAAGCAGTCATCTCAGCACACATTATGCAACTAACACTAAACATTAGTGTTAGTTTTAGCATTAGTTTTAGTGTGAGCTTTACTGTTAGTGTTAATTTTACACAAAACCTAAAACTAAAAGCTTACAGTAACATTAAATGGGCGTCTGGTCGTTTGGACGGTTCGATTGACGAGCTGGCCAGGCTGGGCACAGTTGCCCCAAGGATCGCCGATCCAATCTCCATCCACAATATTCCACTTAGAGCGATTTGCATTCGTAACGGCCGCGATAGGAAACTTTGCTTCTTCATCATTATCAGTGTCCGAGTCGCTATCTTTCATAATCTCACTTTTAACTTGATTCAAGGGTGCCTTGATAGCTTTCATATATTTGCGAGATGCAGCATACTTGCCTGCAAACACAACAATGTCTGCCTCGTCACGCGTGTGTTCACTGTGGATATGTAACGTTTGATTGCAAAATTCCTGTCAAGGAGGCGTCGCTTAGCTAAGGAATGCAGACTTAAGTCATAAGCAAATATGCAAGAACAAAAATCGTTTCCTTTCGATTCCAACCAACTTTTAGACTTTCATTTGGAAGGCGCATCACATTTTCACTTCTCCAAATGTGATATCGCATCAAGTTCAATTCTTATCGCGTCGTAACGACTTATCTTAACGCCTTAGCTATGTGACGCCCACTTTAAACGTCGCTTCTTACCTTGCTGCTGGTTGCTCCGTTTACGCGAAAATATATTCTTTGCGTTTCGAATTTTCCGCTTCCAATCTTCCATAGGGAAAACTATGAGATTGCTTCGATGTTGATTTATCTAGCGCCCTGCAGGGAGCACGCAGAGAAAACCGCCGCACATGCAGGCGAGACGCCGCTATCATGGAGGGTGAATCACGCTAGCCCCAGCGAGCCAGCGCACATGGGCGAAAAAAGGGGCCAAGTGTATGTCTGCGCGTTTTGTTTACGTCCCCTGCGCTCTCCTGGTACAGCGAATACATCTTACGTAAGTACGGTGACGCGAACTTTTTTGCACGCACCGCAATGGGCTCGCGTGGAGTTGACGCGAAGCGCGTCGGGACGAAAAAATTCCCGAATTTCGCTGAGCAAATAGCGCGCGCGCATAGTTCCACTGACGCCGCACACGAACTTTTATTAAAAACTTTGTGCTTTCACAATCTTAGAAGTTTCATAGATTAAGTATACTGTTGAGTTAGCAATATTATGCTCATTTTTTGGTCATTCCAGAGTTTTCAGCAGCCAGTTTTTTTCATTTCACCGTCCAATTTTTCAACATCGATTGTTCAGTGTCAGCCGCCGTTTATGAGCGAATGGTGGGAGTGTAGGAAGGCGTGTCATTGAGCCGATACAGCACGAAAGCGCAGATGACGGCCAGCAAGAGAATTCCGGCTAGTCCAAAACTAGCCGATCCAATGACCGTCGCATAGTTCCTCATCTCTCTTTGAAACACCGGGAAGCAGCCCTGCAAAAAGCCAAGACATGGTCGTGCTTTTCTCAGAAACGTGAGTTGTGCGCATACTTCGAGGTTCATGTAAGCCTCTATAGGCCAGTCGTCTGGCGCTTCGTCGCCATTTCCCTGACACAAGCCGAGATTGACGTATTCGGTGCTCGCATACGAGCACATTTTGCTCGACGCGATGCATATCCGGTCATGAAGTGAGCCATTCTGTCTCGTGTAGTCATCGCCACAATATCTGAAGAAAAGCAAGGCGTTGCAGGGGGCGTAGGCAGTCGCCTTCAGCGTCACCGTTCATAGATGGTTAGGCACGTCGGGCAGCAGCTGGCTGGCACTCGCTCCTTGGGGTATCTCGTCTGCCGACTGAACCACTCGCTCTGCGTCCACAACAAGTGATTCGATCCCGTCCTCTCCGACACGGCGCAGCAACCAAACTGAATCAAAAAAGCACTTCGATCGGTGTTTTCTGAATTTACCGTTGATTGCATGTAGTCCCACGCTTCCGTCAACTGCGTCTCCTTCGGATGCCCGTAGAACTGCTTCAGCGACAACTCCATGCGTTCCATGATTGGCGGGCCGATCTAAACTTATCAGCCCGTGAACGTTAATGAGACAGAAATGGAAAAAAGCAAAAATTCGACCGCACCTGTCTACGTAGAACAAAGCCCATAGCACCGCCGACTATCGACATGAGCACCACGGTTAAAAGGCACACGGTATACTAAAAGAACACTTTCAGTGCAATGAAAGCAAAAATAATTGCCTTACAATAACAAGAAGACACTTGAATTGAGTAATGGCGGCGAAACAACCGATCGCGATTAATACGAACGACAAACTGCCGACGGCAATCAATATGTAGGCGCTGGAGGAGAAGAGGTTCGATCCGAGAATATATTCCAGCGCCTGATGTTCCCACATGGCGTTCATGCCAACGCCCAGCGCGCCGATGCTGCATATCTAATAATAATAATAATGTCTGCTTTAGAAACAAGCCTCAAAACCGCTAATCGAACCAAGGCGACAAAGTTCAAAATCAGCAGTAGATAGCGGCACACTTTCGCCGCGAACGCCCGTTGCCTTTTTCGAGCCATGATGGCGCCGGTGTAACGGCTAGCTGGTCACTAGCGAAGGCGGTTTCATCTGGTCGCTTCCTGCTGCCGACCGACGACAGACCAGTCGGCAGGGTCGAAAACGTAGTGCGGCCGTCGTTCGGCTGAGCACACAGTCGTCGGTCGACTGCTTTGCAATGCGTCGCCGAAAAGTACACAAGCGACATCGCACAAACAGCCCGCCCTCTCCACCGGACACTGCGCCGAAAAGGTCCGACTCGAGCGCCAATTCGCCACCCATCCTCTAAGTGCCTGCCGACCTTGTGCCGGTCACAAGCGCTTCATTTGGACATTCAGCAAAGTATGTAAAATGGACAACTTTGGGGGGAGCGGGAGAGGGGAGAGGGAGCAGTTTAGTACGCAGATCATTCAGCGATCACAAATCATTTATATGTTTGCTGAGAAACATTCCCGGCCGCAGTGCGTCCAGGCGGTTTCTTGAACTCATTGAGCACGAAAAAACTAGTTTGTCAAGTGACATGTTGAAATTTGTTCGCTCTTCAACGGTTCCATTATCGCGCTGTCTCGCTGACACACGGCGCTGCCATTCTCCTTCGAACTTCCTCGATTTTGCAAAATGAATATGGGCGGCTCTCTTTTGACGACTGCTCTTTGGTTTGCTTTATTAGCTTCAAGTGGCGCACAAGGCACGCTTCATCTTCTCGTCTACGAGCACCCACGATTTTTTAAGAGCTTTGCTTTCAGTCGTCGGTCGAACGTGCGCTCAATCGACAGACTGCGGTAGTTATGCCTTTTGCGGAAATGCCAAAACATGCGAATGCCTGCCGAACTACACCGAGGTGAACAAATATTGTCAGCAAAGTATGCTCTGAAGTCCAGCGAAGGCTCACTGAAGCGCACTGTGTATCATCGTGATTAAGGTACTACGACGGCCGATCCGAACAAGGTGAGCTGCTCGAGCAACGCAGAATGCAGCGCTCGATGGCCGGGCGCTTTCTGCTACGGCTACGACTCCAGCTTGTCGTATATCAACGGAGCGTGTCGTTGCGTCAACAATCAGTATCCTATCAGAAGCATCGACAGTCGGCTTGTCTGCGATGCCGACGGCGGTGAGGGTATGTTGTTGTATGGAACTGTGCGGTTCAGCGTTGATAAGCAATTGTACGTTCAGCAAGATGTCCTAGCGGCCGCCCCCTAAAAACAGGCGACGGCTCAACCGATCGGACGTGCTCTAGCAATTCTGGCTGCCCAAGCAACTACGAATGCACAACCACCACCAAAACGACTTCCAGCACTCAAGTGCGCGTGTGCTGTCCGACTCGGCGTACGCTCAGCGGCGGCATTTTAGTAATTGATCATCGAAAATTGCAGAAAAATCGTGCACGGACCAATTAGACCAGGGCGCGCCCTGCACCCTGACAACAGCGACAATCACGCGCTACTGGTACAATAAAGCAGCCGGCTCTTGTCAGGAGTTCTTCTTCAGTGGCTGTCAAGGAAATGGAAACAACTTCGCCACGTACGTATTGCACAATACTTCACCCGTTGTAATTGAGATTGTGAACCACAGACAGTTGTAATATTCTATTTAAGGTACGATGAGTGCGCCGGCTACTGTAGCGCTTACGCGGGAACGGGTAATATTCCAGTACGGTTGGAGTATGCAAATTATTTTGCCTTTATCGTTTGCAGTACGAAAACCCACTTGCTCGCAAGGAACACCAGTCACCGACAGTAACGGCAATTACATCAACTGTGGAGTAAATGGAGTGGCCAACGACGCTCTCTGCCCAGCATTAGGACTTAATTATCGTTGCACGTACAATGGCGAGGCTTACGGCTGTTGTGCTACTCAAGGTATATTCCAAAAGTGTGTTTTGCCGATGAAAACGAAGTAGATTATGATTAGCGTACAACTGCATGGTTCCTTCCGACCGCGGCACCCTTTGCGGAAGTTCATCGAGCGTCACTCGCTGGTACTACGACTCGGCAACCGGCTCTTGTCAGACGTTCAGCTACAATGGCTGCGACGGCAATGGCAACAATTTCGCTTCTCAAGCGGCTTGCATTCAGTTTTGTGGGGGTGAGTAGATGGTTCAACTCAGTCCGGCGCCTTTGTTGCTTTAAATATCCTACATTGAATTATTGCTGTATAAGAAAGCGGCTATGCGTATAGTACCTAGGAAAGGGCGACACCGCTACATAAATGCATTATACATTATTGAAAAGGTAAAATGAGAAAATTATCATGTACCAAATGACGAAGAATTTGCTATTTCCACTTTAATTAGGAGACTGTCCAAATCAAAGAGGATGTTTTCCAAGTCAAATTAATATGGAATACGTCCTCTCTGATTTGGAAAGTGTTCTTATTTAAGTGAAAATGGTATATAAAAAAATGGAGCAAAATATTATGTTGTGAGTTTGTTCGACTGAGCAGAAAAAGTCAGCTCGCTTTCAGTACAATGCCCAAACGGCGGCGCGACGTATACGAATCCAGTGACCGGCTTGCCAATGACCTGCGTGACCACATCCTCATCGTCTTGTCCCGCGAACAATGTTTGCCAGCCGCGGATCATCAACGGGGTTTCGTCAACTCAGGGCGTTTGTTGCAGCGGAACGCCAAGTGCGTGTCACCAATTGAGCGTTTCAAGCGCCTTTGTCGACGATTGAATTCCAGACCCTTGCGGCGCCGGTTACACAACGGTACAATTGAGTGGTTCAGCTGCGTCGTGTAATCCCAACAGTGCAAACCTCTGTCCTAGCGGTTCCGTGTGCCGCTCTCCTCTTGGACAGAGCAATTATTTCTGCTGTACTCCTGCGATGATTTCTGCCGTCACCGACGCTTCAAGTCAGCTCGTACACGTGCATTCATAAGCCTAAGCCTAAGCCTTTTAGCCACGAGTTCCTCTTGTCCGCCAACTACAGCACTGCAGCTGAGCAATGGAAATCAGGTTTCGCGCTGCAGTCCTAGTCAAAACACATGCGGCCAAAACACTATTTGCTCATATGTATCCGCATACAATGGCTTCGTCTGCTGCGTGGGCGTGACCTTGAATACGGCCATAACATTTCCTGCTGCGACTCCAAGCCCAGCGCTTTCTCCTGGTAACACTGACCGATCTTTTTACGATAAGCAGCTAAAAGTTGCGGATTGAGGACGTGACTGTCCATCGGGACAAGCTTATTCGTATCCTGGAACGAATCTACCTCTAGCCTGCACGACAACAGGCGTCGCTTGTCCGGTCGGTTACTCGTGTCAAGCCCGATCGACGGGTGGTATGATTTGCTGCAGCAGCGGCTCGATATCAGCCAATGCGCCAACAATCGGTAAGAGAAGCGTTCAAAAGTTTGCCGCTACTCAAAAAAACAATTTAGCCGGCTGCACGCGCGGAGTGCCGTACGCCTATTTGGGCGGATCACTGCCTCTTTCTTGCACTCCGGGATCGGCGTGCCCAGCAGGGTACGCTTGCGTCGCTTCTTCCAACTCGCCAACCTACATTTGTTGCTCCGTTTGAAAGTTGTGATAGAACGTCACGCAACAAGCAGTATCATTTCATCATTTCATTGAATGCACAATGCCAACGTATATCCATTGATGTGTACACTTCTGTTGCAATCGATGTCAATACCGGCCGCAGCACAAGCAGCGAATAAGGCGTGCAACTTGATAAATTTGCACGCAATGAGGTTGATCGTCGAGTTGGTGACGGGGTTGCGCGTCCAAGCCTTGATCAGTGCCAGAACGCCTTCAGATGTGACCTGCGTGTATGATAGGTCGATTGAGCTGAATATCGTATGCTGCGCGGCGATCGTCTCGAGGGCCTCGTCGGTGATGGGGAACACGCCGTGTCTGCCGTCGGAAGAAACGCTCAACGAATTCAACTCGCACGCCGCAATCACCGTCTGATCTGAAATCGCCACGGGCGGTCCGCACTCTTCGAACGCCAAATGGCGAATGGTGGCGAAATATCGATGACAGAGTTCGATCAGCGCTCCTCTGTCGTTAATATCGCTGCCAAAGTTGCACCAGAGAAAGTAGGCCTCTGATGGATCAATGCGCAGTGAAGGGTGGACGAGACGATGCAGAACTGGACGGGTCTCCTCGGGAATAAGACCGCGTATGAACAGCGAGCGGATGGTCAAATGTCGAAGCAGCGCCGGCAGTTGTCGGCAGCTCGGCATTGGATAGCGCCGAACTTCTTCGCACAAGTTGTCATCGCTGTACAACAGCACTTCGCCGTCTTCAAAGTGCAATTTCAACTGCAACTGCTCTAGTATTCAATGAATGCTTTAAAATTTTTTCGCTCAGAAGTTGTGTCAGTCACGACATTAAGATTTTTATCTGATCCAGCCTCTGACTTTTCGAAGAGTTACACTTAGTTTCGGACCCCAACTTTCGTCCGACCTGGGGGACTAAAAACCTTGTATAGAGGAACAGAATATGATCGACTGATTTTTGATCCGACCTTGATGTAAATTTCTGACTTTGATAGAGTCTTTCAAACCGCTAAAATTAATTATTGACTTCAAAGGGCAAACCATAATTGATCGGTGAAATAATTCTAGCAGATTTCGTGAAGAATCACAAATTTGTTCAAATTGTATGTTACATATCCTTATCGTATTGTTTGACAATCTGGCCAAATTAGTTCACCTCTGTAACTATACTGGTCCCTTAATTCAAACATCAGGTGACAAATGAAAATCTCTGACATATCAAAAGTATGATGTCACAAATAATATTTGAAATAACTGTTCAGCAATAACGACCTGCTCAATGGTGATTTTAGGAAGTTGAGCTGATCCTCTGATGATAAGGCGATCGATTCGTTTACAAGTTCGCTGACAGTTCATTATGTCTCTCACTCTGAGGAAGCGTAACACGTGGAGTAGCGTCTTATCTGGGAGATGCTGCAATAACGGGATTGAATTAAGCTTACAGCAGCGCTCAATGATGTCACCTGGAGAAGTAATGGTCGCTTGACATAGCATTCACTTCCTCCGCTCAGCTCCAATGATTGGAGGTAGTGAAGGCTGGTGGCGACTGATGGCGTACATTCGACGACTGGCAGTTTCATAATGTTTTTCGCGTCTTCCACCTCCTCAGTTGTATCCTTCAAATTCTTGTACGTGCTTCCTCTTCCTTTCAAGTGAATGCACGACTTGGCAACCGTACAGCAGTGGGATATCTTGGCCATCACCGAACTCGATTGGCGCTGTTGCTTTTCGTTGTCCAATGGATCGAAATCGACGGATCTTCAAAAAATAAACAATACAGTTTAAGGTAAATAAAACGAAACAATAGTTATAATGACCGGCTCTGACAACGGCCTTCATTGGTCGAGGGATCGTGTGTCTCGGGAGTAATTGGTCTTCGACCGACGGCCGTTCCTTTGAAGTTTACAGACGGACGTACGTGGGCGGCGCTGGCAACTCCAAACATTGCTCCGTTACGACGGCGTTGACGTTGAGGAATGGCGATACATTTGATGATAGCCGTGCGCGCGAGCGACACAGGGTTACCCGGGCGACACGTCGGCTCTCATCATTCCGACTCAACCACAATTACCTCGCTAATCAATGAGACCAATCGGAGTGAGCTGTAATTGCGGCTGACTCCTTGCAATATGCGCATTTTAACGCTTCTACGAAAAAAGTACAGTCCAAATATGAAACATGCGATTGATCGCAGGAAATAGTCGATAACTAGCCGCTGTATGGGATGTTGATGGCATAGCGCTGTGGGTGGGAAATGGCGGAACGACCGAGACGCACGTTCGCCGCCACCGCGAGAATGCTACTCCCACGATATCTCCAACCGCAACCTGCTCATTGACTAAGCAGATAATTGCGCCGACTACTGTAGAAACGTCATGTGGCTGATGTTTGACGAACACTTTCAGCCAATCAGCTTAAGGTAAGAACGCAATGACTCGATGGCGCGATGAGATGCGCTGCGATGCTATGCGATGCGATATGGCATGATCTTGCGTATGCGCTAGTACTGATCAACCCTCACAAGATCTCATCGCTTTATGGTATGGGCGCCTTTCATCCGTGGTCGCAGGGGCGCTCACTGACAAACTCAGCGAGCGGATCGATCAACTTCTGAGCAAAAATGAAATGATCTGCTTTGTTAGTAAACCTGATTTGCATTTGTTGGCAATCTTGACTAAAAGTCAATGTAGTCACGTCTTAGTTCAGTCGATGTTTGCGCTTGAAATTGCTCAACGTCCGGAGAGAGCTGCTTGAATTTGCACCGCAGAGAGATGAACCATCGACGAAGGACGCTGTCACTCGGCAACGCGGCCTTTTTCAGCGTTGAAAGCGAATATATTTGGCGCATATATGTTCGTTATGAAGCCATCTTTGGACATTCAATGCCAGCAGGCTTCCGTTGCGTCTCAATAGGAGACTCGGGTTGTTCAGCTGAGACATATTCGGCTCTTGGGAATATGCATGTCGATTTCTGTGGGAGTGACAGCACGAGGTAAACAACAACACAATCTGATTCAAAATGAGCAGGATATTTTTGTATTGTCCGACGCCAGCACCTATTTCCGGATGAGTGTGATTCGGATCGATCGCTTTCTTATTGCCTACGTGAATAAAATTGCATTTGAGGCTATGCTTTACGTTTAAAATGAATTTAAGTATGCGATATTAAATCTGTCCCATATCTCGCACATATGTTGAAATGAATGAATCTTGAACTAAAGCAGAGATTGGCACTTCGGCTGAATGAGGCGTAGGATCTTCGAAGGAGGATGCCCCCTAATCGCAGCTTTCAAATACTCAATCAGCACTTTTACGGCACAAAATTGTTTTAAGTAATTAAGAAAGTATGGCTCCTGTGTGGTACGACTCGAAGACTTTTGTATCGCTGATTCGCGCGATAAGATTGCTAACTATTGAATTATCTTGGCCAGGCTTGACTGACCGATCACGCGTGCCTCAAGTAGCGCTCGTCGACCGCCATCTTGGTCATATTGCACATATCGCTTTGATTTCCGAACCGTATGATCATGTCTTTCTTTGCAACGCCGTGAAAGGCTTTTGTTCTTCAATTACTTTTTGATAATCGAATTATACTGGCCGGTAATGTAGCAATATTGATTTCCATTATGTATCAAAATTTAGTAAAAATGATCGGCGAACAAAAGTATTTGCTGATAATAATGGCGACAATCTCAAAAATAAAACAAAGACACTAAAAAAGGCGGAATTTGTTTAATCGGATTAATGAGAAACTATTTAGCAGAATTAGTTTTGACAACTAGCCAGCCCCCTTATAACTAAAAAGTCGAATCCAGTAATTACAGTCCAACACATGAAACGGAATAAAACAGGCTTTCGACGTCAACAGGTCTCAGTTGCGCGTATGAGTTTTGCCTTCTTGTCTGAAGAGAGTTGCTTTTTGATTATGAAGTTCAATTAAATAGTACTTTGGACGAAGACACAATGGTCGAGCGTCACTCCTAGAGACATACGCACTTCCCTTTGGGTGCAATATTCCAATCTTAGATNGAAGTTCAATTAAATAGTACTTTGGACGAAGACACAATGGTCGAGCGTCACTCCTAGAGACACACGCACTTCCCTTTGGGTGCAATATCCCAATCTTAGATTAAAAATGAGCACTAGCACCGGATGCTTTTCATCAACGGTGTACAAAGCGTTTGACTTGTAGATGAAGTTCTTTTATACAGTGATGCAAACTATTCTGGAAAGTTATGCATTCTGAAATTTCGTTTCTGCATGTTCAGGTCGGCTCGGGCCCTGTAATGGGCTGCGTATCCCGAAAATCCGCATCTGGAGACAGTTTCTCAGGTATTTCCCGCAATAGTCAATCCTGTAATGAGACGCAAATCGGATATGGTCACTTTTATTCAAAAAAATTTCAAAATGCACCAAAAAACAAAATGGCGAACCAACACTTTATACATTGCAGAGCAAAAGATGACAACCTGGAAAGTTCAGAATCAAACTATGAGCTTAAAATACGTAGCCCTTCTGCCGCCAGCAAGTCTGCTGCGCAATAATAATAAGTCACATGTAGACTGTCAGCCTCACCATCAGCCACTTGATCAGAGGTTTTCATCAGACGATACACCTAATCGCAAGACAATTACATTATGGGTGCTCCAACATTTTACTGGCTACTACATTCATCGCTATCGATAAAGCCCAAGGCCTTTTGATAGGTCGACTATTAATTAATCACAACGAAGAAATACACTTTTTCACATCGCTTCAATTTCAATCGGAATTCGCGCACGTGAAAGCTCCAAGACAACGCCTGTTGGTTCAACTCGAAACGAAGCTGATTAGCACGACGTTGATACGCAACCGGCTGCATAAGATACGGTAGCTGATAAAGAGCGCTTCGAGACAACCCAGGAGTCTATTTCAAAAAACTATTGAGAATTGATAGGTGAAGAATGGAGTCTCGCTTTTACAATGTCATCACCACACTTGACCATATGCAGAATTGATACTCAAGCGATGACAATGCGAAACTTAGACAATTACTCTATGCTCAAAACTGAATAGTTTTACGAAATAGGTGCCTGAGCGACTGTAGACCCTCAAAGAGCGAAACAACCACGATTGAGGGCACCGACGAATCAGCAGTGGCACCAAGAAAATGGACAATTCTTCATACACGTCGATCGCCGTCGAACACGACGGTTAGAAGCATGCCAATTAGCACCCAGGCCATCGCCGCGGTGCTCGACAGCGCCGACGCGCCGTCGGTCGCATCGTCATCGGACGGATTGACCTCACTCGTCTCGGCCGTGATCTCCACCGGCTCGCCCCAACCCGCCTGGTTGACCGCTTGGAAGCGGAACACGTACTCTGTGGCCGGTCGCAAGCCTTCGATCTCGTACACGTCGTCGTCGGCTGGAATATTGTGCGTCAAGAGGAAATGAAATGGAGAGTAAGAGAGAGAGACACATACATTTCTCCAGATGTTTGACGCGACCCTCTTTCGCCCAGACGGCTTCGCGGGTGTCGGCGAGCTCTTGGAAGTTGCCGGCGACGGCGTCTTCGATCAACTGCTTGCGCACGTAGTGCACACGGAGCTCGGTAACCGGCAGTTGACTGTCTTCAGTCGACGCCTCCAACTTCCACTGCAGCGAGTCGGCTCTCGTCTGCTCCAGGCTCGCTTTCACTTCATCGGGCGGGACTAAATTATACAAAATACACACATGTCACTTAGACACACACACGTCGCCCAAATTGCGCTTACATGCTTTCATGAGATTAATGATTTGTGACGCGGATGTCTTGCCGTTGCTAACGGTGCATCTGTACTTGCCGTAGTCTTCGTCTGTGACCTTTTTGATCTGCAAAGCGCGAAAAAAGTTTAACGCAAGACGAATGGGGCGTCAGTCGCACATGTAAGATGGCGAACTGTTTGTCCTCGTTGACTTCAAGACGGTACTTGGACGAGTCGTCAGCTAGCTCGTCGTCGCCCTTGAAGAACTGGAAGTCGGTGGCAGGGGGGTTCGAGTCGGACACGTTGCATATGAGTGAGCCGTTGCGATCGGCTATTCCGTGCCGGTCGATTTCGTCGTCGGTAAACTCCGGCGCAACTGAAGTGCCAACATGCGACGCTGTCTCGGATTGAATCAGAGGTGGGCGTGGGTATATGGGGGATACGCACCCTGCCTTCTTCAAGTGGGTTTGCAGTTTTAGGCTTTGAAATCTGGGGAAGTGCAGAATTTAAAAATGTTATGGGGGTCCTTTTGTTTTTGCCGCAGAACGGTGGTGGTGACCTTTATTTAGAAAAGGTTGCCAAGTCGAGGACTCCTCGTAAGTAAGTGTTGGATAGAATGAGGTCATGAATGTGAGGGTGGTGGTGGTTTGCCCTTCTCCCCTCCTACCCCCCGAGAGACCCGATTTGTGTAGCCCGACTGGCGTCCATCTCTGGGCTGTATCATCTTAACCGCAACAATTTGTAACCTACACCACACGTCGATCGACACTTTTCGCACTTCCACGTTCGTGTAGCCGAGATCGTCAAAGACTTGCGAGGCGACGCACTGGACGATTGAGTCTTGATCATTTTCCCTGTCCACTGGATCAATAGTCACTTGGCTGCCCGCAACGTGGTATCGATCGTCTGGATAAGGGTGCATAAGGCGATTAGTCGCATTGTCGGCTCGAGCTGAGAGTACATACCGGACAGCGGGGCGCCATCCTCGTCCGTGATGCTGATGCGCGCCTCTGGCTTGCCTTCGGCGCTACAATCTACTTGCACCATTCCACCCTCCATCGCGCCCACTTGCTCGTCGGAATCCACCCACTTGCAAGGATCTGAAATCCTCTTCGTCACTCAACTATACACAGATTCATAAAATTGGGGCCCATGTCATAAAACTGTTGTAATTGCAACAATGGTAATACTAATAGTTATGGGAAGGGCGCCAATTGGTCAGTAGTGACGTGCGCGTGACGAACTCTTCCGCGCACGTCACAAATGACAAATCAACGCACTTCAAAGAGTTATCATTGAAATGGTTGCAGCCACAACAGTGTTATGAAATAGATTCCAGCGCCCGTGCTGACCGACGACGACGATGTCAACGTTGACGGACAGGTCGTACTCTTTGCTGTTTTCGTCAGTCGCCGCTACGCAGCGATATCGCCCCGCGTCGCGATGTCCAATCGCTCTGAAGACGAGCAGTCGCTTGTAATTGTGGGTGTTCCTTTCGCGAAGACCGAGCGTAAATACGCTGCAATGCCCAAGAGTAACGGAAAGTCGTTAGGCGAACGGAAGGTACAGTCGGTCAGCAAATAGGTCATCGACTACTGGACTGCAACAATTACCTCGCAGACGATTCGTCGTCAATCTCTTTGCCGTTCTCGTTCTGCCAGTGGACCCTCTCCGAGCTGTGACCGTGGTGGTCGTATATGCACGAAAGCGTAAATTTCGTCCCGTTCTTTACTACCATTTTCGTGCCAGAATCCCCATTTAGTGGCGGCGAAATGATGAGCTTAGCCTCCTCCTCCTCCGATGATGAGCCAGTTCTGAGCGCCGCTGAAAGGAAAAGACTATTGTTTCTGTGCCGGCTCGGTCGACTGAATCAAGCGAATGTAATGTGCATTTCGTCGGCAGGGCTGAAAAAATGCCATAGGCCCGTATGGAGGCGGGAGAATGCGTCGCATCTGCATCTTGCCCGGGCTACATTGCCCCTAGGCGCGCTGTCGATTGCATCGTTTGCACCGGCCCGTGACATCCCGCCAATCAACCGGAAGCGCGCCGTCTTTATCTCGACATTGTCGGTCGGTCGATTCGGTTTGGTCAGTCTGTCATACGGGGCTGACCAATTAGCGCCGACACGGACGGTCGGTGGGTAGGGTGAGAACAAGGCCGTGTCACCGAATGTCTAGAGTTTCGCGACGTTAAGGCGGTGGACGAAGCCCTGCGCTCACTTAGCCGCGTCGACCGGCCTGTAGGCGACGGTTTTCTGCTGCCGTACGCGGCGGCCGCGAGCCGAGGACGCATGCAAACAAGGACAAACCGATTCGGATCGAATGTCTCTTGTCGGTAA
This sequence comes from Plectus sambesii, assembly GCA_002796945.1. NCBI lineage: Eukaryota > Metazoa > Nematoda > Chromadorea > Plectida > Plectidae > Plectus > Plectus sambesii. The sequence goes on from NIUQ01000089.1 coordinate 29,273, forward strand.
ACAACGCATTAGCGGTGTGTCCCTCGCTCGCTGTCCGTCCGGCCCGTCCAACGCGCGTCATCCGTTTCTCCCCTTTCCATTTTCATCGCCCCAAAGAAAGCTTCGCTCGACTGCGGCGATAAATGTCTGTCGGCTGAGCGGACACGCTCTCCGATTAAAGCCATGTGTCATGCCGTGACGGATGAGCAACTGCAGTCTTTATCAGCGCACCAACCGCCCCGCCCCACAGCATCGACCGCCCCATAGCAGCCAGTATCTCTCTCCGATTGAACAAACGGAGCGTCGAAAGCGGCCACCTGGTGCAAGATGGCGTCTGATAGGAGGAGTGCATGAAGTGGAAGCGAAGAGGGATGGCTCGCGGACGACGCGGCCAGTCTGGAAGACGATTCGGTCGGACGCGTCGGCGGCGCTCGGCGTTGCCGGCGCGCATCGCGACCGACGGTTCATTCGGGGACGAGCATTAGGCCGGCTAGCCGACGGAGACGTCAATGCGTGTTTGTTCAGGCCTTCCGACTGTTTGTCCGCTGCTCTCGACTCGTGTCGCCGTTACAGAAGGGGCACGGGCCGACCACTGTGCCGATGCGCATTGTTTTGACGCCGTCGTCGTCGGTCGTGCGTTGCTGCGTTTGCCGGCGGACAAGCTGGCCAAACATGCGCACAATGATTGCAATCAGGTGCACGCGCTGACGCGTTGGCACCCCCTCGCTGGGCGGCTTCTTCTTCTCGTCGACTCGATCGAATCGGTCGTGACTGTCGGCAACGCATCCCGATCGATGCCTGCCAATGAGATGCACGCCACCGCCGCCCCGAAAGCCGAGTCTTTCCCGCCCTCCCAACTTAAAGACGGCCGCCACTCCTTCGAGTGTCGGCGATTGCGTCTCATTCAGTTTGCTCAGAGGACGGACGACCATCTCCGTGGAAAAAAGCGAGCCGACTCCATTTCGCGAGCGGCGGTGAGCGGCGTGACTGCCAGCGAGGGCCAACGAGGGCCAACGAGGGCCAACAAGGGCCGCGAGCGACACACGATCTAATCATCAATTCATCAACGTGAAGAAACAGACGGATGCGTGCGAGACATGGAGCATTTAGGGCGCGCGAGCAGCGTACGGGGACACCTGGTCGACCGGGCGTTAATTAGACATTACGGCGATCATTCCCAGAATAGCCGGGAGATGTTTGCAACGCACTCGGCTCGCGATCGCCTCTTGACGCGCAGCGGACAGCAACGGTCGCGCCCCCGACTGTTTGACTTGCGATGAGCGCCGCAGCACCTCATCCACCGATCGCACTCACCGATGGCCGCTATCGCTGCCGTCCAGCACCACAGTCGCAGCAGCATCAGTCCTCCGTTCGCCGCCATTACTTCTGCAACAAGAAACGACTGTGAAATACGCACGTTCTCACACACGCGACAGTAGTCAGTTAGTCGAACGATCACAGGCCGTTCGCAGGGAAGCGCGCGTGCAACAGCTCCGACAAGAATACCAACCGGTTCTGTCAACGCCCTTAGCTTGAAAGCGCTGTTGGTCGGCGCCCCAAGCGCAACAGCTCAGCTCGCACAATCGCCGATGGTGACGGATGAGCAAACGACCGCTTCATGCAAGTTTCATTGGAACGAGAGGATCGCGGCTGGATAATGGGGGGGGGGGGGGGGGGGGGGGATCAGCAACCATCCTATGGGGAAGAGATCATGAATTTTCATACCTCGCACGCACGCCTCCGCCACAGCAACCCGGCAGGGGTTTTCTTGCACCAGCCGCCTTGAGGAGCTGCCGTTCGATGGGAGGAGTCGGCGAAATCGACTTCCGTTCCTTAGTCGGCGACCGGACGCAGACCACTGCGAACTTCTACGATGTGTCCTGTTTTTTCGGCCGCCACTAAAACGCTTTAATTGGTCGATATATATAGTGCTTCATTCAAGCAGGGAAACGAGCAACGGGCGCCGCGGGGAACGCTTCAAATGACGCAGAAACACAGACTGCCTAGGAAAATCCAATTTGCCAATCGCAGCGTTCACGTCGCTGAACGAACGAACGAGCGAACGGCTGCTGGCCACCGAGAGACCGGCGTCGCCGACGACGCGACGCGCCTCGAATGACCTGCCGCGCGCTGTCTTCACTCGCGGGCGGCGCCGTTTACCGCCGCCACCGACAGACGGCGCTTCATTCGTACGAAGCTGATCGATCTTCCGCGCACAACGCGCCCGATTTAAGCTAAAAACGGCGCAACTGCAAAGGTCAAGCGACACTGTCGTATGCATCGATTCCAATTTGAATGGCTTTTGAACTTTTGCTCTTATTCTCTGCACTTCTTCTCCTTTTGCACGAATGACGCCTCGCCCCCGGCAGATTAAGTCGCGCCCAGACGGCTTGCATTCGTCCGCAAAACCATCTCTTTATCATTTGGGTAGTGTGAACAATGGACAACGAACTCCACTTAATTTGTCGGTTTTGATAAAATTTGCGGCTCGGAAGGGAAGCTATGGAAAATTGAAGAAATAATTGTAAAAGACGCCGTCTGGGAAAGGTGTCACTAAAATTTCATAAGTGCAAACGCAGCCGTGGCACTGAATGAAGATAAGTGATTGTCATTCTTTGTGCAAGCGATAGTGTTGANGGTTGGCGTGGTCCTTTCCGCTGTACTCACGGGGGAGAGCGGGTAGATTGCAGATGGCATTTTTGAGCAGCCCTCTTCGAATTTCGTACTTCTCTCTATTTCGTATTCCTGTTGCTTTTCTGGCCCATTGCCATCTAGCGTTTTTCCCGTTGCTAACCTATTCATGTTACCAGATTGATGGACGCGTTCATACAGTAATTGAAACCGCATGAAATCCGACGGCAGTTTATCAAATAGCCGGCCTTTGTTATTAATTAAACATTTACGGAGCTGTTGACAAGTGGTCGGGCGCAAGAGAGCAGTTGGCCGGCGCGCGAGTGCATTAATCGTTGATATCACTTTATATCGATCATCGGACATCTGTGCACACAACTCTCCACAATTCAAACAAATCAACAGATGATAGCAACTCGATTGCGGTCTTGGCATGTCGACGAAATGCGTCATTGATTCTACGCTTGAAAGACACACAAAATGTAAGCCGACGGTAGAGAGAAAACTCGACCGACAGAGGCTGACTAGCGGCAGTACTGAATGGACTGGGGAGGACTAGGCTGAGACTAAACAGCAACTTGGACATTCGGACGGCGACATTTTGTTCGCGTCATGGGCGCGTAAGTGAACGGTGACGAGGGCGGCGGCAGTGCTGACCGGGATGACGGTGGCAGTTGGCACGGAGCGGGTATTGCTCTGTACAATATGGAGCAGCAGCGAGCGAACGACGGATCGCTAGATGTCGTGCATCTTGCCCTCCTTGTTGTCGCAGTAGGCGTTCCAGAGCGCCTTGGTCAGTTCGTAGCATGGTAGCTCGCCCGCGTGAGTGGCCACCATTCGTAATAAGAACACTCCGTCCTGTCGTAAGAAGTTGAAGACAAAGCGCCTGAGCGACTGCGAGTCGACCATCTTGTAGCCCTCGATGCCCGTCAGGTATTTGCCGACGAAATTCAGTTGCCTGCTGGGTACAACCGAGATGTACACCCAGTAGACGAGCGAGCACACCGTGGCGCCTGCGAGCAGAAAGTACCAGAACCAGAGGAACAGGAATATCTTCTCGTTGAACATGTTAATCATGAGCACGCACTGGACAGTGTGTCTGTGCACGTTTCCCAGCACCTTAAACACACACGCGTATATATATATACAAAGCTATGTCGAAGTTGGCGCCGTGCCAACCACAATATCAACCCTACCTTGACTTCGAAATCGCACAGGGTGACGCGAGGAAAGTTGCCGCTCTCCTCCCACTCTCTGCCGTGCATCAAGTCGTTCATGACCTGGAATCCGTACCAGTTGCTCCGGTTGCCGAGAAAAGTATTCAGCAGCAGAATCTGCCCGACAATATTGACAGTGTACAGAAGCTTGACGGAAATGTAGAGAAAAGTGACGGCGGCACCACTCGATCGAGTGCATATAATGAGATTGAGCAGCTTCATCTTGTTGCTACCCAGCTGGTGCTTGATGTGGAGCGCATCTTCGACATTAGTGGCGATCGTTTGGAGAGCGCGATTGCGCGACTCCAAGTCGAGCAAGCGCGAGTCGCACGCCATTTGCACCAGCGACTGCACGTGGATCCCTGCAAGTACGTGGTGTGTGTTCGATCGATGCCGCGCCCTCGTCTCCATGCCTCCGCGACACCATCGGTGGGTGGTCGTAAATCAAACGACCGGATGCATCCGATCGCTTCTCGCTCACTTCACCGTCCATTCCCTCGCGAGCGTAAAAGTGAGCGCCGACTGCGCGTCGAGAGAGAGATGCGCACTGCCGTCGGCGCCCCGTCGGCGCTGTCGGTGTCGCCTTCTAGCTTTCAGCGCGCTCCGAATTGCCCCTTTCCTGCGCCCGGAGAGCGCAACTCAGCCGACGAAATACCCCGCGCAGTCGGTGCAACAAGCGTCAGTGGGCGGCGTCAAAGAAGCTTCGGCGATGAGCCCTCCGCCGACGCGCGCATTATGCTCATGCAGAGATTATAGAGGCTACTTAGTCGCTGCATACGGTGGTGTGTTTAGTGTATTGGTCGATTTAATTCATTGAACGGCGCGGGCGTCCTTATCGATTGAACGGTCAAATTTCCGCAAGCCGAAAGAGACCGGAAGCGCGCGATCGGAGCAACAGTTTGCCGGGCAAAGACGTCACCGAATGGCTGCGCGAGTACGTGCGGCGATGGTCGGCCGGAAACGACGCACGCCTCTGGCCGGCCGCAGAGTGCGCCCTCATATACACAGACACTCACACTCACACACACACAAGCTGCCTACCTGACTGCCAACTGAGTAGTCGCCAGACGATCGTCGGCACGTAGAACAGCAGCGCCTCGAGCGCCAATACGAACGGCACCCACTGGTAATAGCCGATCTGTCGGTTTTCCCTTTCAGCATAGTTCTGTGGAATGTAGTCGTGTAGCGGCAGGAAGTACGTGTTTTGCACCCAGCAGTAATTCTCTGTGTACTGCTCCATCGGCTCAGTGAACGTCGCCGGCACCCAACATTGGATCGGGAAGCCGACATACTGCTTCGCCGATACGAGTATGGCAAATACTAAACAACAATTCACGCATATGAGCTGTCATTCAGAATTGTTCGAAGCTACTGAGCCTACCCGTGATTATTGACGTTGTGTAGTAATAGTTGAGCTTGTCGATGATGTCGTCGTCGACGTGAAACTGAATGGATTTGACCGCGCTCGCAAAGTAGTACAGCAGCATGGCTGCCGTGGTGACGACGACGACGACGACGACTACGACGACGAGCTGGCGGCGCTAGCGGCTTCCTACCACTGAAGCATTGCTGGATCGGTCGGTGCCGCCGGCCGGCGAACTCGCACACTCGCTGCAATGTCGATCAAGGCCGGCGGTGTGCGGCTGAAAAAAGGCCACGATACGATGATGAGAAAGTAAAAGAAACTGACGAAGCCGGGTGGCATATTGCGCGAGCGGAGAACAATGGTGAATAGTGGGTGGCGGGGAGTGTTTTGGAAGGGAAGGGAGAGGAAAGCGCCTCGGATCGATGGGCGTCGGCCGCACAGTGCGCGCGCGCGTCCCGCAGTCCGTCAACCCCCCTCCTCCCCCAAAAGCACCTGTCGAACAGACGTTGTTCTTGTCCGGCGCCAAGTGCACAACTGCACCGCCGGCCAACATTAAGCGCGACCAGCGACTAGCTAAAGGACGCAAGCGGTGCGTCGATTTGTCGCTAATTCGTCCTCGTACTCAGCCCCTACCCGCCGACAGCAACACACCAAGCTACTAATTATCGCGCACCCTATGGTGCGACGCGACAAGCAGGCGACCAGATTGAGCGCGCCGACTCACAAACTGGTCAATAAGGAATTAGATGGCGCATTGTTTGCACCTGAACGAGCAACGACGCGTGAATGAGGACGGCGGACGCAGTTCGCGGCTAACTCGAACTCGACCAGATGGTTACGCGAGCAATACGCTTGGTTGATCGATCAGCGACTCGCGAGTGCCGCTTCAGGCGTTCTCGTCGTCGCATAATCACTCAATGAAGCGCGCTTGCCAACACCTGTTGACGGGGGAACGCAGCTGACTGCCCTTTAGACGGCCGTTGCTGGAGTCGACGACGACCTCATGGAGAGGCGAGGGCGACGAGGCGCCAGTGCGCCATTCTCGGACGGCCATGAAGGCCGGTGAAAAGAAGGAGCAGAAGCGCAGTAGACGGTAGCGCCGGCGGATGTGCGTCTAGAGGGCGTCGTACTAAACCAATACATGCGGACTCTGATTGATGCTTTGCGCACGGAGTGGACAGCTTAAGAGATTACCCGCGATAACGGCGGCGCACATCGTTCGTCGGCTTACATCCTGCCCGGACGACGTCGGTCGACGGCCCGTGGCGCCGATTTACCGTCCTCCCGCGCTCGGCGAGAATCGCCGATTCACCGACCGCACAAAGCTGCTCGGTCTGACGCGATTGCGTCCACGTCCGGCGATTAGCAAGTACGCACCTGTTTACGGCCGGGGGCAAGTGGACGGGCGCGAACTGACAGACGGACGCGCTGATTAAGACGAGCAGGGGCAACTGGAAGAGCTCAGTCTGGCGCCACACGTCTCGGGGTAAACGGGCGGGTGTGGAGCGAGGAGCGCGCGCAGCAGGGACAAATGGAATATGCGTGGCGAAACAAGCCGACAAGTGACGCCGATGGTGCGCCGCCGTCGACTCAGCAGTCGGTGGCAGCGGGGAAGATCGGCCGGAGGGTGTCGGCCGTCCGAGACGGTCGAATTTCCAAGCGCGTTTTTAGCCGAGCCCGACCGCGCAGCGCCCGATGATTGACAGTGGTCGTTGCGACCGGGGTCTCGTCGCACGTGGTTGCGTAATGGATTTTCGGGCGCTCTTCTTTCGGCGGGCGAAGTCCGAGCGGCGCGCGCGCGTTGTTTCACCGGCCCTAAGGCGGCCAGCGGCCGAGCAACATGCTGCCGATCGCGTGTTCGCCGACGACCACTAGCTCGTACTCACTCGGCACGCCATCGCTCACCTACACTCGTCGACGACCTTCCGATTTTATACACTAAGTTAGCTGCGGTTTTTGGTCGTAGCTCATCGACGAGCGCTCCATCGCACCCGATTCGTCCGGCGCTCAATTAGTGGCCGGCTGATACGTTCGCGTCAACACAGGCCACTTGGGTCGTGTCGACGGTCGGTCCAAGCGAACAGCAAATGCTAATTAAACGAGAGGGACCAACCACCTGTAGAGAGTCATTGCGGCGTCAACCGCGCACTAATAGGGCAGTCGCGCGTCCTACTCGGCCAGTGTCGCCGACCGCCCAGCTCATCTCCGTCTCATTTCCATGAAAATTCAAATGGCCATCGAGGACGTGATTCGGCCGGCGAGAGCATGACCGTCCTTAGTCATTGACTCGGGGCGGCGAGCGCCGCTGGTCGATGATGATGGTGCAGGTGGACGCCGAGAACGCCGTACTAGTGGCTATACTAGTATACGTCGCCACGTCGCGCTTTATCTCAAGTCCGATCCGGAGCGGCGCTAGGGATACGGCTTACCTGCGCAAAGACGGCCAAGGGACGCGGCCGACGAAGATGGGCGAGCGCACGGCTCGCATATCAGTGCACGAGGAGCTCGGCTGCCGGGAGCTCGATTGGGGACACGAGGCTGGTTGGGTAACGTGGCCTATGCAGCACAGCGAGTGTCGCCGGCGGCCGCTGGCCAATGCGACCGCGGCGAGGAGCGTCGATTCGATCTGCGAGCGCGCAGCCGTCGCCGCTGCGCAACAATTGGCGAGAAACGACAGCGGCGCCAGCAGCCTCGGCGAGTGTCAATAGACCGGACGGTCGTAGCGGCGCCCTGCTTCCATGACTGTCCAATTGCATTAAAACGCCGTCTGCCAGCCGCCACCGCACAATGCGCACCGATCCTCCTCCTCCCTTCGGACGGCGATCGACTGCTGATATCAGCCACCCGACGCAAATTACATTACGCTTTCACTGGCTGTCTTCTCTCATATCCGCCCCGTCGCGCATCACTCCTCTGAGACAACCAATCTCGGACCTGGGCTCGGCCTTCAAACCACCGCATCAAGTGCATCAACAGATGCTGAAAGCGTCGCCGCGCAAACAGTAGCCCGTCAGTCAGCCGGTCGGCTGCTCTTCTCATCTCATCCGGCCGCATTCCCACCGACTATTCGTTTTCGTCGATTACCCTACGCGAGCCGGACGAATAGGCGCAGCAACGAGTTGAACAAGCGCCACTCGAATTCGCATCATAGAACTACTATATAGCTGCACGCGTCTCCTAGTTAGCCAATCGATGGCGCGGCCGAAAGTGCGCTCGATCCCTAACGATATTTTCATGTTACCGGCAGTCCGGACACTTGAGGCGAAAGAGCTCTCGCGCGAACAGCGGCCGAACGCACACAAGCACTAGTCAAAAAGGGACGAATACATTCGGGTTGAGACGCTGGATTTCGACCGAACGCCCGCCGTATTGCAGCGGTGTGAGCGTCCGCGCCGCGAGGATGAGCATCAGCTTGGGATGGAGCGGAGGGAAGGGGCGGTCGACCGAGGGAGGAAAACGAAACAAGCGGGGGCTGCGGCCCTTGAGCGGGCGTCCGTGCGGAGCCGCTTATTTGGTATTGACAAGTTGATTGTATCACGCGACGCACGCACAATCAGCTGTTCGCCGCAATTGACCACCGTCGTCATATAATCGCGTCGTCCCGCGTCAACGAACTTACGGAGCAGCAACGTCACAAAGCGCTGAATGCGGGCGTCGAGGGCGACGACGACGGCGGATGGCTGCGGCGGCAGCGGCGGCGGCGGCGGCGGCAGTGGCGGCGGCGTCAGCAGCAGCTGGATGTGCTCCGCTACTAGGACGGTCGCGTTAGGAGACTTTACAGCATTCGGACGGGCGCAGTAATTTGCGCGGCCAACTGGGCGGCCAGCCGGTGGCTCCGACCGATGCCATTTCCAAGATTAGACAAGTCGTCAGCAACGACCACGGCGCGCGTCGCCAAAGGATCAGCAAACGTCATGGGCGCGGGCGCGTGGTCACATAGAGATTGGAAACGGAAGCGCGTAAAGTGAGACGCGCGATGTCCAACTATAGCAACAGGAGCGTCGAGTTGGTCTCACACTGCCTCCTCGTTTCGCATGTGTCGTCGTTTGGAGCAGCCCGCTCGCCGACCGCCCGCAGCTATGCTCAATATTGCATGAGTCGTCGGTGACCGCGCGCAGTTACGGACGCTAATGCGTTCGTGCGTACACCAATCTCGTCGGCAGTCGGGGCCCGCCAGTCAGTCGCAGTCAGGCGCAAAGAACCTACTCTCTAATCATCAGCTGCCCGTCTCCCCATCGATCCTCACTCGCCGATTGTTGTCCCACTAGCTAGAAATCCACCTCCCCGCCGCAGTCGCATCCGTCTCCGTCCGGCGCGCTGCTTCGCCAACTCCTCTTTGCCAACTCTTCTAACTCTTCTTTCCTCCCCGAACCTCTAACAAGCGACTCATGTTCCGGGCGCGATCAATCTCCTGGAACCCGCCGCCGGACCTCTCGATCCAAAACGACAATAAAATAAACTGGCCCGACGTCGTCCAGACGTCGCGGCCGCTGCCGCCGTCACAAACTTCATTAGGCCAACAGGCAAACGACTGCCTCGCCGAACCCACAACGCACGCACACACATTTTCGTCCGCCTAGCGGACGCGGCAGCCGCATGCACAACCAATTCAGCTGATCGCAATACGGTAAGTGAACCTTTAATTAAGTAGGCGGCTATTATTCATTGGTTTTTATCTGTTATGCACGTGATTCATGCAGAGAGCAATACGACGGGCGGCAGTAGTTTTCAACTCAATGGAAGTCGGATTGCAATCAAACATACACACACACACACACTCACATCATGCCCACTTACAGGTGATGAAGAAAAGGCGGCGTTGACACAATCTCAAAAGCCGCATCGTTTCAATTGCAACATGCATCATATATCATCAACAATGAATTTCTGACATCAACCCACAATGTGCGATCAGATCACAGCCCGCTGAGGAATCGTCACGACCGAATGAATCAACAATGAAAGAAGAAGAGCGAATGCGCCTTCGTTCAGCCGCGACATGAGACAGCAGCAGCACTCATACAACAATGAGATTCCAGACGATTGCCGAGAACATGAGTGTGAAGTAGACGGTCAGTGCCAGCCACCACACCCATTGACGACTTGGTCTCTGGTCGAAGCTTTTGAGCAACAAAAAACCGAGGGTCAGGCCGGCGGTCGCCCCTGACAAGTGCGCGGCGTAGGAGACCGGGTGGTCCAGCGGTCCCACGCGCACGTACCGATCCCAAATTGCGAACGCCACGTCGCAGCTTGCTGAAGAAAAAAACGCCAATTATTCGGTCGAAGAAAGTCAGCAATTGTGCTCACCAACAAAGACGCTGACAACGACCCAGCACAGGCCGCAGTCGATATGTGCGAAGTTGAGAAAAACGTTGGCGACGTGAGCCGCTAGCAGCGCGTAGACGCCTCCAGAACCGCCGACCAGGTAAACGTCCGGATCAAAGACGCTCGCCGCGAGAGAACCTGAAGTATACAGGAGCAATGCACTCGAATACGTGAAACGGCTAACGCCATCCACTTTACGTACCCGCTACCACCCCGCTGAGATAGACGAACGCGATTCGCCCACTTCCGTGCACCATTTCGAGCGGCAGCCCGATCAGCAGCTGCACCGTCAAGTTGAAAATCAAGTGCCACCAGCTGCAAGCGCTCAACTTTAGCAATCGATCGTCTTATCATCGGCCCTACCCCGCGTGCACAAGCGCGTAGAACAAAAACCGCCAGATCTCCTCGCGTTTGTCGCTGCGAAAGATCATGAGCGAATCGATGGGAAGAGGGCCATTCGCGACGGGTACTTCTTGCGCCGAAAGACTGTAGTAGACGAAAAAGAGCACCTGGAAATGAAACACACAATTATGAGGCGTACATAAACGATCATGGTGGACTGTGGACGCCGCTGACCTGAAGCAGGGTGACTGAGGGGATGAAGAGGGGCGGCGGCCAGCATTTGTACTGCAGACTGTAGTACTTGCGCGCCTCTGGATCGTCGCCGGGCGAAAACTCCTCGGCTAGGAAGTACGCCAACTTGGCGCGTGCGCCTGGCAGGCGCTGTCGCTCCATCGCTCCGGCGTCGTCGGTCAGCGAGACTACTTCGTGATCGTGGCAGTGTAGGGCTACGTTAAAGCTTCTTCGTCGCTTGTTCGACACCTGCAACCAGCGACGAATCAGAGTCGAACGCGCTCTGCATTCCAGTTGCGGGCGTTGACGCGCAACAACGGGCCGGCGCGAAAGCATTCAAAACATTCCCACGCACACCACCGCCGCGTCATTTGTTTCCAATGGCCATCGTCCGACTTACTAATGCCCACCAACGCACAAAAAGCGCGTCAAGAAGTTACCCCACCTTTTCATGGCTGACCGAACAGACGATTCGCACCAACGACTGCAAACGCGTCGAAGTGCGCCGGCCGTACCCGACGAACAACATTGCACTGTCACGAATTAGCGGACACAATCGACCAAGACGACAGACGACGACAGACGGTGAGTCAGCAGACGCGCCGCTTCGACCGGTGTGCTGCCGGCCATGTCCGGGACGGGCGATTCGAGATCGATAGGCCAGTCAGCAGCCGGCCAAAGGGACGCGCCGTCGTGGACGGTCGGGGCGCAGGTAGAGACAGACGGCGCAATTCGCTCTTGCAGGAGCGCCTCCCAACACTATTAAGCCTATCGCCCAAGCAACCAGTCAACATTCGCAGCAACAAACAGCCGTTTTCGCTCTCTCGTCAACGCCAACGCTTGCCGAGAGAGCGAGAGCGAGAGAGAGAGAGCGCGCGCGAAGCACATAGGATAGGAGAGACGTCGTCGCATGGAAAGGGCGCACGCATGGGCCGTTGTCGACGCCGCCGGTGCGCACTGACCGACGGGCGACTGCTGCGCGGCCGCCGACCGACGGACAGCATATGGCCGGACGAGGAAGCAGATCAAACACGCCATTGTCCGTACATGTGTAATTGCCGGCCGGGTCGGAACAATGCCGCGCGCGCCGTCCTCACGCGCCCACCCTAGAGAGACGCCGGGGCGAAAGGAGGCGATGGCGCGGTGGTCGCGCTCGAGTGGCGACGCGCTTTTTCGCCCTTCGGCGGCGGTGCCGACCGCCGTCGAGAGCGCCCGGAAGGCGGCGGCATCTTTGTGGTGCCACTCTTCGGTCTTCGGTGCGGTCGCCTGTGCGCGCGCGCACCAGAGAGCCTCCAGCCGGTGGGGCGCGATCGCCGACGGGCAGCGCCGTCTGAAAACGACCATCTGTCGCCGTGGGCGGCGCGTTCCGCATTATTTGCTCTTCCCACTGCCTACGCGACAAAGACTGGCGCCCGCCTCGACCATGGTCACAATCGGAATGACTGTTTACCAGAGACGGTGCGCGCGCGCATCACCACCGACACCTCTTCGCGCCTGCCTCACACTAACCAAATCCACAAATTCTTGGTACGTGACCGGTCGACGATCGTTGACGACGCGATGCTCGAGTCTGGTGAGCGCCTGCGGATCGGACAGATGCGCCATCGTCGCCCGGAACTCTGGGTCGTAAACGGCCACTCGAAAGCGTTCCGACTCGATTTCACCAAAGCCCGCGTCGTCCCATTTGGAGAATAGCATATTGAGTTCCTGCAAACAGTACAGTTTTTGGTGACAAGCGCCATGGGGTCGGCGATAGAGTAGACACGCTTACGTCCCAGGGCGTAAGAAAACCGTAGAGAAGATCCTCCAGCTCCCACACGTTTAGCGGCACGCCGTTTTTGAAGCCTTCAAACGCGGTCCATTCGATCGGTGAGAAGACAGCGGCGGTCATAGCCGACGTACCTTCAACACTGTCGTCGGCGACCAAATAGTCGTCGTCCATGGCGCGTGGCGCCGAGACGAAGCGACCGCCGAGGGCGCTAATCAGGTCGCGCCGGTCAGCCGTCATTCATTGTCGTCGCGGGCGTGACCAGATGAGCGTAGATAGCGGCCGTTTGATAATCAACCTCAACCGAGACAATAGACCGCCTACCGCCAATCGCCCCGCTCGATCGCGTCGACGCCCACCCGCCGACACCCCGTCAACAACGCGATCAAGCCGCCGGTCAGTTTCTATACGCGCAGCGATGCGCCGTTTGCTCAGTGAGTCAGCCGAGAGCGCTCATTAAGCTGACCACCGGTCAGTTGGGTAAACCGAACGGCGGCACGACGATTCGCGCCTTCGCTCGAGGCAACCGCCGACCGTCAATAATTCATAATTTGGTCGCGACGTTGCACCAAATGAGACAATCGTCGATCGACCAATCGACTAATTGGCCCAGCGGTCAAACGGTCGACCACTCGGCCACCAACCGACAACAGCGGCACAATTGAAGTAATCGCTGACCCCCTCCTAGGCGGACGACTGAAGGCGACTGAATTGATTGCAGCGAGAGCGACGACTGCTGAATCCTTGGGCGCATTAGAGGCAGGTAGCGAGTCGAGTTACTTGCGTGCTAGTTCGCAAACGAGCGAAGCAGTGGGAGTCGACCTCGACGAAGACGACGATGGGGCCTGGTCGATAATGGAGGGATGCGGATCGCTGAGAGCTGCTGGTGGGGCGAAGACGGCACACGATCGGCGACGCGCAAATGGGCAACCGATTCGACGACTCGACGACGCTCGAATGAAGCTCGACGACGATTGACAGGCGGACAGACGTCGCGATCGGTAGGAACAGCGCGAACAATGGCGCAAAGAGGCGCCAAGAACGGCGCATCAGAGGCGTCGCACGAAATTGCCGCTGATCAAGACATCTGGCTCTCCCCTCCACTAGATCGAACGGCGATCAAAAGACGCGGACAGCGCGTCGCATCGCCCAAAGCCCCCCTACGATTACCGCCTCGAACCGACAAACAGCCCAGCCTCTCGGCCATGCGATAATTGTGGCGTAATCCGTGCACTCGTCCGGCCACCGTTTGCGGATTTCCGCAGGAAGCCAACCGTACCAGCCCGCCGATCCACCATCAAATCAGTCTACGCGCTGTTAAGCGCTTATTACCATACGAATTCGACGATCCATCGCGCAAAGGTCGACGTTATCGATCAGATGCCGACGACAAGAATGACAATGACACACAACAACAATCATTCATTCACGACGGTCACGATCACGTCGCGTTCGGCCAACAGGAAGGCGCGGATCGCCGCGTCGATCGGCTCGTTGCATTTGGTCAGCTGGGTCTCCAACGCTTGCTTGATGCCGTCCTTGGCTCCTCTGACGCTGTGTCGAGTGTTCAGTCCGATTCGTCTGAATATTGACCACATACGGTAAAAAGTAGGCGATTTTAATAAAAAGAGTACCGTTCATTATCGCCCTCCGTCAATTGGAGCTTCATTCCTTCGCAGTGCAAACTCATGTAGGAGATCTCTTCCAAAATGTCAATATTTGTAATGTACAGCAAGAGATTGGTGTAGGATAGCGCCTTGTTCTTGTGAACTAGAGCGATGAGCGTCTTGAAGAGGGACAAGCCGTGTGTTTGCCAGTCGAATTGCGAGAGGACGATCAACTGAGCGAGGAGCTGGTCGTTGGTTTCTGTCTTCGCGGTCAATTTCGATCGGAGAAAGTACATAATGAGTCGACAGGCAAACGACAGCGTTTGAGACTGATCGAGAAAGGCGGCGTGAGAGGTGGAGAGGGAGAATGGTTTCCCAGAGGGTCGACTGTCGCCTTCGCTATTCTGCAGCTCCTTCTCTGCTTGCACCGCCGAGATGGCCTGCTCGCAGCTCTGTCCCACCTTCTGCAGCCCCAAACTGCACGACGCCATTTGCAGCAGCGAAGACGGAGTCTAAAATCAGATGCTACCATGTTGGTTTAGCTGGTGTAGTAGAGAACCTATTTTTAGAATGGATTCGATGGAAAAGTTATTTTTAAGTCCGTCAATTAGAAACATGGGTGTAAGTGAGTTGTTAGTTTGCGTAATAGGTTGTATGGGTCAGTTGGTCGGCTAATTCGCGCTACGACGATGACGATGGTTGCGCGCTGCTTTTGTCAGATGTCAAGGACACAGTGGTAAGTCTCTGCGACTATTTCCTCCTTCCCTCTTCCGTATGTGGCTGACAATAATGACGAAGAGTGTGGCACCCTGCAGAGAACGTCGACCAATCTGGCAACGTCGTCATCAAGAACGCTGCTCTGCAAGGTAGCAGTGAAAGGTGTGGGCGCCTTGCTCAATGACGTCATTCACCCGCGGCACTCGGAGACGACTCCACCCGAACAGCGTGCTCGCAAGACCTGTACGCAATTCACAATGAGACGAAAGCGACTGGAATCCAGACGACCGGCCCTCAAGAGTCATTGCCAAACCTCTCCGGTCTGGATAAGACGAAGAGCGCCGACGAGCGTATCCACTTTACCNCGAAAGCGACTGGAATCCAGACGACCGGCCCTCAAGAGTCATTGCCAAACCTCTCCGGTCTGGATAAGCCGAAGAACGCAGACGAGCGCATCCACTTTACCCTTTACCCTCTCCCCGAGGCAACTTTTCACCGCGCTGATCGCATGCCTACGAGATCGGTCCGTTAGTCACGCGATACTCGAACGTCTGCCGTCGACGTTCGTTGAACAGCCGCTCTCGCTCGTGACCGCCAGCGGTCATCCGATAGATACAACGGAAACGACTCGAACGCCAACGACGGCAACAATCCCGATTACCGAGAATGACACATCGTTTCAACCCCAGCGTCACACAAATTAGTGTCCCAGTGGCGGCTGCAGCCGCTCATTGAGTACAAACTCGTAAAATAATTAAGAGTCAGTAGGGATGGGCAAAAAAGCGCACCATTCTCGTCAAAAATTTTTAAATTAGTAACAACGCTCCTAAGAGAATATCGTAGAGAGCCAACTTAAGCGTATCTTAAAACCCCGGAATATGTCAAGAAAAACCTCAGAGGAGACGGTTTCCGTGTTATTAATGAAGAAATTTTGAGAGTAAATAGTGAAGAAATGAAGGTGGAATCTGTGTAAACCTGATTGGATGCTTGCAATCGGGCGAGGGCGTCGTCGTAGTCGCCGGCGAGTATGAGACAGTCGGTTTCAAAGCGAAGGAGATCAGGGAAGAGAGCGGGAGGGAGAGCGGCTTCGCGGATGGCGGTGGCGTCGGTCTTCGACTGACATTTGGCGCCCAGCTCGAAGATCTCTTTGAGGCTGTCGGAGGCAGTCAATGCAAACGAGAGCGTCTTCGTTGGCTCCGCAGCGTAACGTCGTTTCTTCATCGGCACCGCCTTCTCCGGCTGCGAAGTGTCCAAAGCCCCCTCGCTCGCTTCCGAGTGGTCCGGTGACACCAACACGAGAATCGGATACGATGCTAAACGTTCACGCTATATTCTCTACACTTTTCCATTGGCTAGAAGATCAGCACGACCTATAGACCCAACCCCGCAAGAACTGCGAGTGTATTAAAGCTAATTAAGTCGAAAATTTGCATACAATGTGACGTGGAGAGAGCAGCGTAGCATTGGGCAAACAACCAGGCGGTGAGCAGCACGCCCAATTANATATTAAAGCTAATTAAGTCGAAAATTTGCATACAATGTGACGTGGAGAGAGCAGCGTAGCATTGGGCAAACAACCAGGCGGTGAGCAGCACGCCCAGGTACTTGTCAGAATTGTCCTTTGCCTTACCCATCGTTTCGATGGCCTTGCGAACCGCAGGCAAGCTGAAAGTTTCATTACTGAAAACGCTTATCAAAGCAATGTTGAGAGACTGGCTCTCGGTTCAACCACAGGCGTATTCGGACGCAAGACTGTGTAAAACCGTGGATAATTGAGTCTTAATAGTACGTTCCAGCACACTTATTCATACGAAGAATCGAGACTGATGTGATGAATATGGGAGGGGGGCTAAATCTCAATTACTCTATTGTTGCCACACAACAGCTTTATGAAATAGGACGTAAAACGAATAAAAATTTTAAATACCTCAGCTCTGTCGGCGGTTTGAAATTCCAATGTAATCGGTCGACAACCGATGAAAGTACAGATAAACATCGCGTCCAAGGATCGGAACGAAATGCTGCTAGTTTGGCGCCGCTTACAAATGACTGGCTGAAATTGTTCAATCAAAATCAGTTGACGACAACAGGGCGAATCGTCTCACTCGATATTTTCATTCGCCGTTTGATCGTTGATTGACAAATATGTTGCTAGGCGAATCGTTAAACCCAACAGATATGTGCAGATTTCATTGGGCAGATTCAACGTCGTGCTCGAGAAGACAACTGGAGCTACTTCGCAAACTGCAAGCGATCTAATAATGCAAAGAAGCAAAGAAATAGTCAAACCTAAGGCCAAGGCGAATTTGTTGTCGACCACATCGGCGTTACTTTCAGTCAATTTTTGTAATACAGTAATGAGTTCGTTCTGAAATCAAAGAACATAAATGGTGCCAATGAGTAGGTAACATAATAGTTTCGTATTATTGGGAAATTCCTTTGCGCAAATGGGATGTTATAACATGTATTACAATCGATGTAATAAGTTACGTCCCAAATTTCAGCGTTCTAAGGCTTTTCATATGTTGAAGTCTGGCAAGGAAAACGCCAGTTTTAAAGTATCATACGAGTTCTAAGGCATTACTTTGCTGATAAATTGTCACAAATGTGTCATAGCATTAGAACATCCTAAGTTACAAACAGCATTAGAGAACCAACTATGTTACCGGCTCAATGACATGATTGAAAATTAATAAGAGCAAAAAACACACCCCGAAACTTTGCACCCGAGTGGGAAACGTTCGTGCGAGCAGCAGCATTAGTTTGCATGCAAAGTCTGTATTTGCATCGCGCTCTGCCAACTCCAACATCAGCTTCTCTTGCACTTCAGGGGCCAGTCGCTTGAATATAACTGAAAAAATCCTTTCTGCGGTAGCATTCAGTTCTAGTGCAGCTCTGCGAAAGGTAATCATAAAGTAGCTCTATCCAAGCACACCAACACTTTGAGAAATATGGGGCAGGTAACTACAGTTCGACTTTTTGTAAAATATTTACGTTTTCCTTCAAAATATAGCTAGTGCTTGAATTTACCTCAGTCAAACACCTAGTTTTCTAAACAATATTTTGGCCGTACCCGAGATCAATTCAGTTGCAACATAAATATGTAAATGAGAGAGCTAAATAAGACATGGAAATAGCAGAGACCTGCAGTTATTTCGGTTTTCACTGCATTGTCATCGACAACATTCTTACCTCTTCTAAAAGAAACTTCGTTGTCAGTCTCACTTGAGAGCAAGCTGGTAACCAGTCGTTTGGCTTCCGACCAAAACCGCGGCTCTTTGGGGAACTGCGCATGCCTGAAAGACAGTTAAAATCAATTGAACACGGTCGACCAACTTCACATTGCGTACTTAACTTTAGGGCGTACCTAACACAAAGGTTAAAGCATATTCTCTTCGGTCACCCTATCTCTGAGAAATGTACTGTAACTGTGTTTTTAGCTAAGCATGACAAGCTGGCTGCTAACCATATCCAGTTACATCCTAATTAACATATCACATTGCAGCCTTGTTTTAGGTATACACTAATTGGACGACAGTGTAAATGTGTAATGCTGTATACTTATCGCCCGCTCATTATTATCTTTCTTAGACAATTAGCTCACGCAAATAACACAACTGCGCAAATATAAGAACCGTTCGATAACAATGTATCTCTCCGATTCCATAGCAATCTTAAGCATACTATTTATCAAAGGTAACAACGAGGGGGCGATAAGTATACAGTATTTTGACTAAGCCTCCATCCTATTTGCGTATAGCTAATAACAATGCGCGGTAAATTCCCTAGAACTAATCTAAGGTGCCCTTTAAGTACAGTTCTAAAGGGCTGAACAGAGTCAACGTGCGACGTGCAAAGTCCGAAATCGACAGTGCAATTACCAAGAATAACTCAACGTCCGATGAGTTATTCTCGATTATTGCACTAACAATTTGGGACCTCGCACGTAGCACGTTGACTCTGTTCAGTCCTTAAATCAAGCACGCAATGTGAAGGCATCAAAATGAGGGGTATGCATCAGTACATTTTGGTGAACACTTCTGCCGCTTCCTGCGCTTTGCGGTTATCCACGTGCAAAAAGTAGCCGGCGATCTAAAACAAGTAAATGTTATGGATTATGATCCAAAAATCCAGGATTACATCGATTTCGAAGCCGGCCTCCCCGCTGACCATTGTCTTCGCCACGAGCATCCAACTCTCGGCGACATACTGAGAACGCGCTCCCTTCACCTTGTCGACCAGCCACTGCTCCATTGGAACGATTAAGTTCGCGTCACAGTTGGCAGCCTATTGATGAGCGTGTCAGAAGTTTAAGAGGAACTCTAATCATATCTAGCTGATAGGGATACACTGTATATTTTTTTCAGCTACGTATGACAAGCTGCTTAGCGATAAATTGGTTACAATATGATCAGAAATGATTTGCAGCCAACTTGTCATTGGTAGCTGAAAATAATTTAAGATAAATCTTTTTTGCTAGAGGCAAACAGAGTTCTCCCTCAACAGATAACCATGAGAGTCATCTAGGTTAAATCTCGCGGATGCGGTGGTTTGATCGCTGCTTAAAAAACTGAGCGCTAAATAATCAATCTTCGTAGCAATAATGCGATATTTCGCATATTGGCGCATATCCTGACGAATGAAATTAGAAACTGCGCAAAGGATTAATTGAGCCTGGCATTTCATTCTGTCCACTGCAGACTCTGAACACCGACTCCTTGACAGTTTTCCTTTCATATTCCGATTCAGCGTTACATTTCAAGTACCCGAACTGGCAACGCCACCAAGTCACAACAACAAGAATAAATATCCCAGCAACCACTTTTCTTGGCAAAATAATTTACTCACCAGGCACTAACACACCTGAGAACCGTTGAAACTGAAAGAGCAATAGTTTCTGTGCATTGCTGTCACAAAAAACAAAACAATGCCAACATGATATACTGAAACGACCCATCAGCAAACGATGAATATCACAAAGTATTTGCATCTGGTGAGTAGTCAATATCACCACAGTTCCCACGGCGGCTTGCGTACATTTTCAAGCAAAGTGAATGTAAGGTTGAGCGGGATGTTAATAAAAATTGGTGCAGACTTGTACAACAGATGTTGCCGGAACATTTTCCTGCAAATTTTCAATCATTCGATAACAAACCATTAACAACTGAAGACTAAAAATCTTTGATTGAATCAGGCGATACACTGATCCAAAGCCAATAACACTCTTTCTATCTATCAGTGCACGTAAAACCCAACAAGGATTATGATTATTGACGAAAGATAGCGTTTTCTTAAGGAAAATGGAGCTCATCGTATCCATGTAGTATGTCTGATTCTATTCATTCTTACAGATAGAGAAATTGTGAGTATACCTACCCATTTTGTCCGGGCATGAATGCGGCAGGTATGTAGGCCTTCCTTGTGGTCTCATCCGCAACCATTTCAATAAATTCGTCGCCGCCACCTTTCGAATCAGTTACCAATACAGCCAGCGCTCCAGCCTTTTCCGATTCGATGGCTTTCGTCAGAAATGAGCAATGCCTGTTAAATGCACGGAATAAAATCACAAATTACGAACTATCAACATTCAAGTCTACAAATATTGTTTATCGATTATAAGACAGCAACATCGTCATTGTGAGAAATTATATTGCCAAAGGGAACATTTCCCTTATTTAGGGAGAAACATTTGAGAGGGAAAACCCCAAATGCAGTTAAAGGCCAACGCCTTTCACTCTTTCTTAACAAAACTATATGGAACAAGAAACTCTTGCGAGAAATGAATTCTGCAATACTATTTTAAAGCTAATCTCTCGCTCGATTTTACGTCTAATTTAATAGGGCAAAGAAACGTGTGCATGCTCGGCACTAGTAATATTCTGCTACCCTTTAATATCCAATATCAGCGGAATATTCATAATTACCAACCCCGCATGTGTCTACTTATTATTCTCTTTGGCTCCCCATAGATTTTGGACGTCGGCGTCGGTACTGTTGGAGCTGCATGAAATGCGCTACTTCAACGACCAACGTGGTAAAAATACTAAAATGCGCGAGAACGGTCGAAACACAACCGTTCGGCGGGTGATCGCAAAATCAGGCGAACCAAATGAACCTTATTCGATCACTGCGGCGGCACAATGCTATACTACTCACCCTCTCTCGACGAGAACGACCGCGCCCTTGATCTCTTCTGCATTATCCAAGGGGCTACACGCATTGTCCGGGGATGCGTACACCAGTTGAACTGACTTAAGCTCGCGCGAAAAGTCCAAACCAATGTTTCTCGCGAGCTGAATCTCGTAGGAGTAGCTCAAATAATCTGGTCGCACTACATGGAAGAAATAGATGGACGATTCTGCGGCTGAAATAGAGGGTGTGGTCGTTGGTGGTAAGGAACGGTCAATATTGCGCCTAACCTTCAATCAACAAAGACGGTCCGGCCAAGAGAAGCCATGCGAACAGAAGCCGGAAGATACGGAGCTCAAACATTCGGCATAGCATAGCATGCCATACAAATCAGCTTCGACAGTGAAAAACGCCGCTCTTCACGAGCGATCGCCCGCCCAGCAGCAGCAGTTATCCTTGCGAATATTCCTTGTGAAACTGCAAAGCTGACGTGCGCGCGCATGTGCGAAATTACAGTAACCATGCGTTGCTAAGCGAACAATGGTCTAACGTTCGCAATAATGGCATCATAAATAACAGTCCTTCTGCAGTTGATGGATTGAAGACATCTTTGAAAGCTTTTAAAGTCTGTTGCGATCGGCGCTACCTCAAGCGTGCAAAAGGGTTCGATTCGTAAATAAAACATTACTTTGGATTGCTGCTCCTTTTCCCTACGGAAGATTGGTCTCAAGTTGATTGCCTGAAAAGCGACTGGATCAGAGGATCTCTGTGCGCGCAAGCAGAGCGACGTGCGAATCGCGGCCTTCGAGAGTGTTGTCATAGAAATGAGTTGATGCGGGTAAATCAGTTGGACGCAGTATATATTAGTCAGTCGAGGAAGATGAGCTCGGCAAAGTTGCTGGCTTCGCTAAACGCGCATTCGGAGAGAGTGTGGTGTGTGAAATGGAACCGAACCGGCGATGTCTTGGCCAGTTGTGGAACGGACGTGTCGATAAAGTTGTGGAAGAAAATCGGTGAGAGCTCGCCTCTTCTATTGACGCCTGTTAACTGACCGTACGATTTGTAGACGATTCATTTGAATGCCGGTCGACACTCACAGATGCTCACAGTCGCACCGTTCGATCGGTTTCCTTTTCGCCCTGCAATCGATACTTGGCTTCGACGAGTTTCGATGGCACTGCCGTTGTCTACGAGCTGAAAGAGTGCGTTTCTGTTCAGATGTCGATGCGCTTTGAGCTATGAAGACGTAGTGAGCATCGCGGATCTTTTATTGGTCGGACCGTTGGGGGCTACGTAACATTTTTGTCGAGCCGCGATCTCGTCTCATGACGTGAAAGTACAGGAACTAGTCGACATTCTTAGTCAGAGTTAATGAATTAAAGCTGTCTGACTACGCTGACTAATGCGTAAGCCTAAGCTGAAAGATTTGGGGGAATAACAGCCCTTTACTCAAGAATACATAACGCTCCATGATCCTATTATCATTTTAGCGGCGACTACGAAATATTGAATACGCTGGAAGGACACGAGAACGAAGTGAAGTGTTGCGCATGGTCGCCAAGCGGTCAGTACCTGGCTACTTGTAGCCGTGACAAATCTGTCTGGATCTGGGAACGTACGATAAGCGCTCTTTGACCATTATATCAAAATCGAACGATGTTGTTTTCAGTAGACGAAGACGAAGAGTTCCAAGTGTCATCGATTGTTCAGGCGCATTCTCAAGATGTCAAATACGTCGCTTGGCATCCGAATGAAGATGTAAGTCAAAGTTGAATTGTTTCGCTTTGGATCAAACAATTTGATCTACATTCCATATTCACGCTGTATTTGCGCTACAAAGCCGTTAAACATCTACAGCATGTTATTTAGCATGCTAACCGTAATATTACCTTATTAGATCATAAGTTATCCAAACTATGTTCACTTTAATATGAATACTTTCGAAGTCAAATTAATATGAATAGTGTTCTATTTGTTTTGAAACGTGTCCTTAGTTATGAGGAAACGGTATATATTGTCATGAAGAAGAGTTTGTTATTGTCTTGCCTTCGTTGTTTATTATAAAAGTAAACAACAAAGAAGCCAATGAGTCGGTTTCATTACCGAGTGCTTTAAATAAAGCCGTACGTTGCGGGTATTCAATAGCATTGCGTTAAGTAGGGCTTCAGTTAAGTTACGTTTAAATACTCAAGATGAGATCGAGCCAATATGACGCTTAACCTGTGTAATGATGTGTGTTATTTTGAGAATGTAAACGCGGCTTAACATAAAGTATGCTTGCAGCTACTGGTATCGTGCAGCTATGACGATTCCATTCGCTTCTATCGCTACGACGGCGACGACTGGATCGTCGTGCAACGAATCGACGGGGCGCACGAGTCGACCGTTTGGTGCGCCGCCTTCGACGGCGACGGCAATCATTTGGCCACTGTTGGCGACGACCGCAAACTGAAGGTCCATTCATATCTCCATGTTTGAATGCTTATTCGTTCGGATTACAGTAGAATTCATTTATGTAGGTTGTTTTGGCCGGTCCCTCAAGTATCGGTATAAACGAATTTCACTGTACTTGAGATATTTTGAATACAAATGGTGGCTGGAAACGAACATCGCTTCATATCTGTATAAATTCGTGCCTAATTAACTTTCTTGATTAAACTTCCTTGTCTCGTGTTGGGGGTTAGCTAATTGATGAGTCGGTGGAAACAACTTCCGCCTGCATTAACTCATTTTTAATTTAGATTTGGCGACGTTATCCGGTTGACGAGCCAGCAATCCAATCAACATGGCGATGCGTTACCACGATCGACGAGAGAATCCACCAGCAGCCAATCTACACCGTCGACTGGTAAGTCGGCTACTGTAACGGGTGGCAAATACGAAAGAGCGTCCACTGAAATTTCGTTTGTATCGATCAAGTTCGGCCTGACTCAGAGCGTATCGTCTCAAACGATGAAGTGCGATTGTATCAGTATTTCGCTTACATCGGTGATAGTATGCCGGTCCCTCTATTACTAGTGTAAACGAATTTCATCGTATATAGTGTATATAATTTGCAGGTGTCCCCTGACTGGTCTAATTGCGACGGGTTGCGGCGATAATTCGGTGCGTTTGTTCCGGCAGTCGGAAGGGGGCGACGCCGACGCGCCCACGTTCGACCTGGTGCAGACCATCAAGGCGCACGACGAAGACGTCAACTGCGTCGCTTGGAACAGCAAATGCGCCGGCATGCTGGCTACCGCCAGTGACGACTGTCTTATCAAAATCTATCAAGTCCAACTCTGATGATTCTCTTGCTCACTTATACTGCTGCTGCTGCTGCGGCTACTATTGTTAGAGATGTCTATGCGAACAACAAAGTATTACATTCGTCAACGACATCGATACCTCTTTATACCAGGAAATCAAAGGTGTCATAGTAATAGGGGCTTAATAGGGAATAAGGGGTGGATAACAGGGCTAGAGTCGAAAGTCAAAGATCTGGAAGTGAGTAAAGCGAAAACGAGCGGCATGTGACAAGAATCGAAGAATGTGCAAAATGAAAGCCATGGCAACGAAACATGACGGTTCGGTTCTCGACACGAGCTCGTTATTACTTTAACAGTCGGCAACTAAAACATAACATGGAACGAACGCGGCAACAAAACGGACAACTGGCTAACAATTGACTGAGCGACTCTGCGAAGCGTACGCACAGCTCGCTTATTATTCCATCAAAGATGCACAACGGCCGAACACACTTGTCGCAGCTTCGATGCCATTTGTGAGTGCCGCTGTTAAGGGTAGTAATAAATACATACCATTTCCACTTTACTAACGACACTTTCCAAATCAACATAGGAAATGTCCTTTTTGAAGTGGAAATGGTATAGTTCCGCTAAGGAAATACTCTAATTTATACACATTACGACAGGAACACATATATATATATAACGTAAGATCTAAACATATTGGTGATTCGTGAAATTTGGGAGAATTATTTCACCAGTGCAACTATATTATGCCCTTAAAGCATTGTCCGAAAATCACATCGCACAATGAATTCTTGGTAATTCTACGGCCAAATAGCGTTCCGCGCGAGCTGCGAAAAGTGCGCGGCGTCAACAACAGCCAACTTTTCGGCTGAGCAGTAGACATATGCAAACTCATTACAAAACCGCTTCACCTTAAATGTGCATAGTTCAGCGATTACTTTGGGGTGTCATTCGTAAGATCGTTCACAAACCACTCCTGTATGTCTTCAAGGTTTGATTAGTGGTCGACGCGATTCGCCCGACCTCCGAAACGTGCCTGATTTTCTTTCATACAGTTGCCAAGAATGCATGCTCGTAAAGCCATCCCATCCTTGGTTACTGTATGGAAACTCGCGGATAATGTCGATTGTCGCACGAACCGCATCGACGCATAACCACCCTTTAAGCCAGGCCATCTTTAACAGCTTCTCTTAACAGTTGATTGGCGGGCGATTGATCAATATGAGTGGGAGGGGGAGGAAGAATGAGCATAAGAGAAATGGGTAGAGAGAGGGCATTCAGATCAGCGAAGAACAGCGCAAAGTACGCGCTTACAATTCCGGCATGGCCAGAGAGTGTGAGTGAGCAATCCAAGACCACAATTGTGCAGTGCCCATTAATGCTTCACGGGGCGACGTCACGGTGCAACTGTACATTAGCGCTCGCAAAAATGAGGGAAAACGACGGGGGATTACACGGCATGTGGATTATACGGCGGTTGGAATTACACGGCGTTTGGAATAATCCGCCGATGACGACAATCGTTACATCCGACGCGCCTTCTGCTGGAGAGCTTTGGCACGGTCCGAAGATTCGTCATTACCCTCGNATCCGCCGATGACGACAATCGTTACATCCGACGCGCCTTCTGCTGGAGAGCTTTGGCACGGTCCGAAGATTCGTCATTTCCGCTCGCCGCTGCGCGGTCGAGGCATTCACGCGAAACGACGCACAGGTACTCTGCCTGGTCTTCGTTCGAATACTGATACGATGAGCCGATCGGTACGAGCTGAAAAAGCATTCCATTGAAAAAGCAAACAGATGGTCGTGTTAAAGTTGCTACTGCGCATAGAGAAAGTTGCGTTTCAAGCGCAGGTGTGGCGTTGATATCGTGTTGAAATCAGATTGCTTCCAATGAAGATATGAGCACCGTTCAGCGCTGGAGAGGGGCATTCTCGCTAGCTACGCAATACTCCTTATTCATTCAGTTCTTAGCATCAAAGATTGCCGTTTCGTGGCGATCTTTTTTGTACCCAACCATCCTCCGAGGGTCAAAATTATGAATCTATCTAGTGTAGGTATCATTGCACCCCCAGGTCGCCCACAGACAAACATCGGTCACGCCTAACTTTGAGGAGTCTACCATAGATTGCTATTCGCTGCATATGACACTGCTGCTTGGCAATAAGATAGTGACAATATAAACTGATACGATTCGCAGCCGACCTATCATGCGGAGCGAAAAACAATACGGTATTCTCCTAGAGCGCCGAGAGACTGAAGTTCCCCGAATACTATAAAATGACACGAGCAGATCTTCGGGTAAAGATCCTACTCTTTGTACCAAAGATCCACTTTAGAACTCGACATACCTGTTCAAACTTCCAGCCGTCGGACATGGCCGAGACGACATTCGTGAGCTCTTCTTCATGACATTGCAACACCCGATACACGTGCTTCGTCTGAAGAGAGCAATGCAAATAAGCTGACATGCAACCAAACGATCGTTTAAACCATTTCCACTTTTATAAGAGCACTTTCCTAATTGACCGCGATACTGTGTATTCCAAAAAGGACGTTTTCACATTAGTTTGACATGAAATATGCCCGCTATAATTTGGAAAACGTTCTCTTTCAAAAATATTAAGTAAACATTTTCCTAGTCGAACCAATACGAAAATTGTCCTCTTTGAAGTAACAAGTGTCCAATTTGATTTCAAATGCATCCTTAACAAAGTAGAAATGATCTATAACAACACTTACAACTTTCGGAGACTCTCGCTCGGCTATGCGTTCATTGCACAGTTGAATGAGACCGCGCAAGTTATAAAACTCAGCCTCCTCGAGCACACCTATAAAAGTTACTAGTCAGAGTCGCCTGTGGTATTAAATCAGTCTACCTTCTTCAGCAATGTGTTTGTTCAGCACCAATTTACCATGCCTCAAATAGTTGAGCACAGGTCCGAAATATTGAGCGTCGCGGTCGATCAAATACGCCCCACTGTCGTCCTGAAAAAAAAAGCGATATCATATCTGAATTATCGAACTGGCTTTCTTCCAAATACGCAACCGTGTTCGAAATCGGTTGCGACGGAGTATAAAGCGGATAATTTTCAAAAATCGTAAAATTCGTTTTTAGTTCCGCGGTCTCAGTTTCAGTTTGCAACTATGCATAGGCTTCGGTTAAAGGCGCTAGGGTGGACCGCCTGGCGCTGCCGTAAAAATACGCCACGGGAAATAGTACGCGGTAATTACTCGCTGCTGTTTGACAAGGAAACTTGGTTGCCAGGCAATAACTTACATGCAAAATCTTTCAATCAGTTGGAAGAGAGCAAACGATAGACTATATTCAATCAAAATAAACTCCTCAAGCCACTCTTTTACTGACTAGACGCCACATTTCTACCAAGAATTATGATCGATTCTTAATTTATACATACAGTAAAAATAGAATGAGAAACGGAACGGCTGACTCATTCGGGAAATCACTTTTGTTCTTGCTGATTAAAAAATATCCATTACAGCTGCCGGGTACTTTCGCGGCAACGCAAAGGCCAATTACCAAGCCCAACATCAGATTACAGGGCTTTTACGTAATATCCCATGCCAAAAGCACAATCGGCGAAGAGCAATCATCGGACGAGCACCAACCTTCTCGCTGGGCAGATCGGGGTCTTCCTGACAAAGTCTAAAGAAGAAGCTGTGCGGCTCGCGAGTGAGAGTGGTCTTGGTGGTCATGAAGATGTGACCACCGACGTTGAGCCGTATCCACTCGTGCTTGCGGTCAGCGCGCGCTTCCTCCATCGAAGCATCGCGACTGGGAGCTGGCGGAGGACGTCCGTTGGCCGTCGGCGCGGCGTTCTCCATCTGCAAAGGCCGTCGATGCAGCCGAAACGATCGGTACGTAAACGATACGCCCCACACACTACACGCACAAGCGCATGATACTGTAGAAAATCAACGCATGCGCGTATAGCGTGTCCGGACGAATTCCGGTCGGATAGGGCTTATCGTTGCGGTACGAAACGATCGACCGCCCGTCCGCTACTAACACGCACGCTCAGCCCGCTGGCGAGCTGTAGCGCCGGCGACCGAAACGGAGCCGAACAAGAGATAGCTGGCTCATTGGCCAATTACGAGACAATCGCAGAGACGACCAACTACGCCGACAGAACCGTTTACTCGCTCATTCGTCAACGTTAGTCCAAGC
The DNA here is from genome assembly GCA_002796945.1 of Plectus sambesii. Taxonomy (NCBI): domain Eukaryota; kingdom Metazoa; phylum Nematoda; class Chromadorea; order Plectida; family Plectidae; genus Plectus; species Plectus sambesii. Next base: position 58,028 of record NIUQ01000089.1, read on the forward strand.
GGTGCATTAGTGCGACAAAGTTGCGAGCCGACGGAACAACGATACAAGCACGAGACGAGAATAGAGGTACGTGAGCGCGCGCGCATCGTCTCTCGACTTCAGCGGAACCGGAAAGAGTGCGCCCAATCGCGCATACACGCCGCCGATAGGCCAGTGAGCTGACCTTAGCGGGCCGAACCAACAGCACACGCAGACCAGAAATAACAGGTGAACGCAAAATGAACGTCAACATATGCAAAAACGATACTCTATACCCATCTGCAAACAGCATTTTAATAACACTGAGAGACATCACAATTTTCGCCCTCGAAATGTACGGCGTTCAACAAATAGGAAAGTCGCAGCATGACCACGAGGAGGAGAAACAGCAAGGAACAAAGCTGTAGAATCAGTTATCCGAAGCCATCCAAACAATAACAGCAACAACAATACGCAAAACGCACGAAAGAATACTGTAGCCTAGTCTTTCTATCCTATTCGTACGAAAAGAAACAATTACCCCCTTCCCCTCCTTACTTCCCTATACGTTCAACACACACAATCAGTTCAGCCCGTCCACCGGTGGTCCACAATCCAACTGTCAAAAGTGCTCCATAGGCTTCGCTTCACAGGCAAATAGCAGAACAAAGCGACGATTAAACAAGTGTGAAAACGGATCATAAAGGGGATATAGTCATTGGGCGAGAATCTCAGTAGTGACGTCGTTCGCCGCCGAAGTGGCGATTGCCGCCGTTGCCGCGGTTGTAGCCGTTGTGGCCATTGTAGCCATTGTGGCCGTTCTGGCCGCGGTGTCGGTGGTCGTCGAACTGCGGCCGAGAGCGGTTGTTATGCGAGTTGTGTGACCAGCGCTTCTGCTGCAAAGAAACAATCGCTCAATCGCGTGCACGCGACGTCAGCTCGTAAACACACACACTCNAGCAACTTCCTGTTGATCTTGATGCGAATCGGCGGCCGCTTTTCGTCCGTCAGTAAGACGGCACTGGAAGTCGTCACCGACGACGCTTCATCCTTGATACGCTCAAAGATATTCGTGGGCGTCGACGCCTTGGAGCTCTTAGCGGACGACGCGGTCGACCGATCGGCGAACTTTGGAGATTGCGAAGGCGACGACTCGTCGTCATCATCGTAGGGAACGAGCGACGCCGGCGGGTGAGCGGCGGCGGTTTTCGCGAGGGTGCCGTTGGTTTTAACGAACGGCTTCAAGGAGTCGGCAGTGGCGACGGATTTGCGAGAGAGCGACGAAGTGAAGGGCGAAACTGAATGCGTCACTTTGCCGGGAGTGGGCGGCGGGGTCGGCGGCATGTGGACGTCGACCAACGTCGAACAGATGGAATTCTTCGGCAGCGGAGGGATGTGCGCATGGGGACGAACCTCGGCCTTCGGCGGCGACGACCGCTGATAGAAGAGCATGTAGGCCTGCGCTGATTTAGTCTGGTTGTCGCCAACTGTTTGCACCTGAAATATTGCACAATTGATCAGTCACTATTTTCCAACGTTCTGTGCTATTTTTGCAAGCCTACCCGAAAGTTAAGCTCTCGGCTTATCATTCGATTTTGGGTTGAAAACAAGGCTGAAGGTAAATACTGTTAAACAGTATGTTAATTACAGTATAAATTGATATGATTGGCGGACGGCTTGTCGCAAGAAACTGAAAACAATTTACGATACATTCTACGCAAGTAGAGGGGACAGAAGTTCCCAACGACCGATGATCGATCGCGCAGCATTGCCATGCATAGCTAATAACAGTCAACAACATGTTTCTTAGATAAAGAAGGACGATTAGGGTTCCCTTTAACTGCAGATAAGTACACGAACAAGAAAGAATACTGACTCTGGAGTCGTCGGCAATGAACCACTGGTTGTTCATGCTGCGAATGTAAGCGAAATAGTGGCCGGAATGGGTAGTGTTGCCCGTATGCACGATGACTCCGTACAGCTGATACAACGCTCGCTCCGAGGTCGTCTCCTGCGACATGTATGGCGTCAGATCCAATTTCTCCTGCAAAACGCATCCGAATAAAATACCATAAGCAACCGTTAACATACGGTCAAAATTATTCAATACGTAATTATAGAATCGACTTTTAATCCTAGAAACAGCAGCTTCACGCGCGTTACCTGACCGCCATACGCGGCCAATGTAGAATCAAGATTTTTCCCTGATGCCGCAATGGTCGGCATGAATCAGGCAATTATCGCGTTCAAAGCATAGATGTTCCACATTCACTATGCAACAGAAAGTTTGAGGATAAAAAAGTACCTTGTACGAGATGTATTTGCCAATTTTGCCAGTGTGGTCGAAGCGCTTGAGATGAATGGTGAGAATCTGAGGCGCTCGATGGATCTGCATCCTTTTGAACGCCTTCACCGATCTTTTGCACCTAAATATTTATTCAATCAATATAGCTTAATTTAAGAGATTCGCACTATTGAGGCGTCGGTCCAGCTGCTATTTGATACCCGGTCTATCTGAATACTGTCTAATTGGTATCCGTTCCGTAGAGCCCCTGTACCGTCGGAATTCGATTTGGCATTAATCCAAATTAAAAGACTGTCTTCGTTAGCGTCAAATGAGCTGTCAGCCATATGGTCAATTAAAGGATTAGTTTCAAAGACTTTAAGAAACCTTACGAATTCAGAAAATAATTAGACTTTATCTTTAAAAGTGTAGTCCACAAATAAGGACACGCACAATATACGAGACGTGGGTATATGGCAAAGAAACAGCGAAAAGGGCGAATAACCGAACAATTGGCAGATTTCCAACGTCAACCAAAACTGATTGGCAGATTTCCAACCGCGACACCTTTTCGTTGCGGGACGGAAGCGTCACTTGCAATGATCGACGAAGAAATATAGAGTGAAGAGAGCGCTTACTTGAGACACTTGTAAGCGTTCGATCCGCTGAGTTCTTCAATTTTCGTGAACTGCTTCAGCGCTTCTTCAACCGAATTGACCGACGAACCGGCACCGTGCGAGAACATCATCGGCCGCGTACCAATGTCCAGACTGAGATCAAGGAATGGATCGTACGTCGACGACTTTTCGCTGCACAGATGACAAGTGACTAAAATGTCAATCAGCGTCTTCCCGTCTCGCGCTTAATACTCAAATTGTCTCACTTGTGTTTCTCGTATAACCGCCGAATATCCGACTGATCATATTCGTTTCCTTCGTAAAGCCATCCAACCTAAAAAAGTACACTGTGTACAAACTGTTAACTTGCAAAGCGCTACATTTCGTCGCAACTTACACTACGTTACGTCAACATTACGCCACGTTATAAACGCCACGACAAAGAGGTTGGTTGCCAAGAGATGGCGAATTCATTTGAATAAAATCGTTGGTAGCATCAAATGAATGAACGCACTTTTGCGATTTGTATTCGACTAATCTGGATGCTTCCATGGCTTCCATGAAGAATCGCAGAAACTCGTGCGCGTCCTCTTGTCGCCCGCTCACGTAGGACTTCATGATGCGCGCTAAATCACCACAATATCACATGAGATACTTGCACACCGCCCTTCTTCCATTTAAATTTGTTACTCTTGCATTAGAATTCGTCGCTTTTGCATTTATTCTTGTCAACTTTGCGCTCAAGTTAAGTGCAAAAGTGACGAAATAGAATGTAAGACGATATAATAAATCCAGAAGAGCCGCACTTATCATTTTTCGCTAAGGTTAACAATTAGAAAGCACAGCATCCTAATATTCAAAGATAAACTTAATTTTTTGTTGCAAAAATCCAAGATTACACTGCAATCATAATACACTTTGGATTTAAACCTGTATAAATATAATACAGTCATATGCTATAGGCTCTCGGAGCAGTTCATTTGATTCAACATTAATCTTTCTTCTTCTTAATAATCAAAATATTTCAAATGATTAACAAAAAAACGACTTTTGGTCTTACTAAAATAAAATCAGTCAGCAACATTCAATATCCTTAGTAGGCAAATAGTCATGAATTTAAGTAAAATGATTTGGTCCCGTCACATCAATGACAAATCAAAATATATTCCTAACAAAGCTAGGGTACTTGAAATTTCCCTTAGCACTGTATAAAAGTTGACTAATCTCTTTTGCTATCGCTTGCGTGTATCTGTCACGTTGGAAAGCTAATATAAGACCTTACAGCGCATATGACTGAGCACCCATTTGGGAACGACAGGATTGGCGGTTCCGTAAGGACCATTTCGCTTGAAGACGCGATCGACGTGGGCTTGGAATGAGCATATAGCGCAGAAGCCCTGCGAAATGGCTCGGCCTGAAAGTCGTCGGTCAGTCGGCGAGTGGACAGTGGTCACAAGACAAAGCGTTACAGTCGGCAGTCGAGTGCTGCTCCAGAGCAAAGCGCACCAGTGGCGCAGTGTGCGTTAATACTTGAATTACGCTGTTCAGGAAACACGTATTCCCGTAGTTGCTCAATCCTGCGCCTATCGCGTTTTTCGTCTGCAAAACAGCCGCTTTAATAAATTCGCTCGATTTATGGAGGAAATAACCTGTCGAATATACTTCAATAACTTTTATCATTGTGAATAGACACGATTTTCACTTTAACCAAGACATTTTCCAAGTTAAATAAGACGTTTTCCTGACTGAATTGAAAAATGTTCATACTAAAGCAGAAATGGTACAAAACAGAAATAATATAATTTTTATGGGTTAGATTAAACGAATCCCGAAAATCGAACCCCATTCGAAGATCCGGTTTCGGCCGTCGAATCTCATCTTACTATATAATACAGAAAGTAAAACAAATCTTGAAGATACTCGGCGATCGAGGGAAATCTCCATCGACTCTTCTGATATTCCCACATTACTGGAAGCATATTTAACGCGCAGTAACCAACCTGAGTCCATCCTTTAGGCCAATCGTTGAGAACAGGCTTCGTGTCGATGAAAAATTTTGGATCGGGAATACCATCATTCTGCGGCTGAGTCAGTCTCGTGGACAGCTCGACGTCGCCTGCGTCCATCGAATCTACTGAATCATTCGAATTCTGCGACGTCGAAGGCGTGTCCAAGTGATTTGTCGATGGCGCATTGCTGTTCCCTCTGGACTTTCCAAACGGTACTGCAGGTCGCAACACTGTGTACTTCCTCTTTAGATCATCAGTAATTGTGGAAAATGGCCGCGATGCACGCTCGAAATCAATCGACTGCTTCTGAATCGCGTCCGATTCTGACGCTAGCTTGTCGTCTAACGACTGCGGCAGCTTCTTGCCCGCGGCTCCTGCCCCCAACACCTCGTCCAGTGTCATCGTTACCACCATCACTCCGGACGATCTGAAACGAAATATCGCGTAAATAACCAACATAATAAAAAACGCGCGCAAACTAGACTCCTCTCCTAAATTTATGCCACTTATCAGCGATATTGTTCTCGGTACTGTTTTCGAATTAAAGTTTCTTGTGCGTTGTACAGAAAAAGTTGGTGGGAAATTTTCTCCCTCGCTATAGTGTAGAGGAGGATGCAGAGCTTGGCAAATCAGGCAAAAAACCATTTCATGTGCGCATTGAATTCGTCATTAGCAAACAGCGTCAAGAGTAGCCAAAGCCGCGAAACGCGTTTGCTGAAGCAGCTTATTTGCACGTTTTGATGTGTGTGCAAAATCGAGAGAAGCTGCACTTTTTATTTTCTTATTTTATGCATTTGACAATTTCATTGCAATAAGGTGACAGTTTTTGGAGTTGGCATAGCCAGCGGAAGAAGGAGAGCAGTTTCAACGAGCAAACTAGCGCATTTCCGAAGTGCCGCCAGCCTTAACATGGCTATCAATATGGGCTACGCCTGCACGCGTTGTGGATTCTTCTGTTTCAATGTTATTTTCTGGGTAAATACTTTTACATTAATCGTCGAGCGGTGCAGAAACGTGATTCTGCCTGTTTGTTATGTGTCTATGTGTGAGTATTCTGTGTGTTCTGTGTGAACTTTGATTATACTTTAACGCAAATCGGAAACCATTTGCATTTTCTGTGCAGTTATCAAGAGTAGATGGTCTGAACGTTTGCGATTTGCATTGGAGTATAATCGGAGCTTCAGGGCTGGTCAGAGGTGATCGAGTCGCTTGAAGTACTACCAATAAGTAAGAATGCGTAAAAGTCGCTTGATGAGTTCTTGGTGATTGGTAAGGGATAAAGTGACACTATCAAGTTTCATATTAACTCTAATCAGCCTTTTAAGTACTGTGACGCATTTATAGATTCTTGGTTGGGGGTCGCTGGGTGTTGGCATCTGGTTATACGTGGCGAAGAATGCGTACATATCGCTAACGCCCGCCAACTTCGGAGCCATGTCTGCGGCCGGCTTGTGCATCGCCGCTGGAGCCACGGTCATTGTCATTGGTTTCGTCGGTTGTTGCGGTGCCTGGGTCGAATCGAAGTGCCTTCTCATTACCGTATGTACCTTTTCAGCACTCTTCACATTTTTTTTCTACTTTACACAAGTTACACTACTTCCTTTTTCATAATTGAACTCCAAATCAGAGTTCTCAATCAATGAACGTGTGTAGTGATTGTGAGCAATAAGTATGAAAGGAAAACTTCGACAAGCGAAAAAACTTGAGCAAAGCTCAAGCAGCTAATGAAAACTATTTTCTTCGAAACTCTTGTTTGAAGAAAAATACTGTGGAAAATGTTTTGAGCCGCCCACGACCAACCGGCTCAGATTCATATCAGTTTGCATTATAATTAGCTTTCCCTTAAACAGCCTTGTAATACGTAGCTAATCACAATCTATGGTACTTTCCTACAGTTAGAAGTAACCGCAGTTTCCCACAAGATGAGTTTTAGTCAACTCTTTCGCTCAATAACAAGAAATCTTAGACTGAGTAAGGCAAACTACTTCGAAAGTCGATAGCGGTCAATTTTCTCATTTAAAAATCAAGAAAAGACCATCATTCTTGCTGAAAAGCGGTGTTCAAGCACCGAAAAGCGTGATCATCTTTTCCCACTACAGTGCCTGACTCAATTTCTTGTTACTGAGCGAAAATTTTAACAATATGGATAGCGTTTAGAAAGAAGATCATTTTGAAAGAGAGTAGGATGAGGAGAATATGGCTTTTCAAAGGAGTGCTCTTTTCAGTATTTCTTTTTTGTGCTGCTGATGTTCTTCGTGGGACTGTTGACGGGCGTCATGGGAATGATGTACAGGGACCAAGTGAGCCAAACCGTCCGACAGGAGCTACTCGCTCATATCAACAGCCCTTACGTATCTGAAACCACCACTGATCCATATGGCATCAAAATCACTTGGGACAAAATGCAACAAGAGGCGAGTTCTACTTTATTTTCCTCCCTTTCCTCTTTTTCGCCCGTCGAACGCGGTCGACTACGACTTTACCGTACTTACACACGTCTGTTACCTTTAATTTACATGTCCGTTTTAAGGATTCCATGCGTTTGCACCGCGCCGTACGCTCAGTTTCACGCGAACGCATAAATGATATTATGTCGTGTGACAGTTTTATTTGTGGAACTCAAATTGTTGCGGGTCACATTTTCGTGATACGAGCGCGAGCAATACGTTGCTACTTGATAAGAGCGAAATTTTAAGTGAATCATTAATTTTGAGTGAAATGATTTGAATATTTTAAAGCTCTCTTGTTTCGTTTGCCCACCATGGATACTTTATTAATCAGATTAATCCTTACGTGTCGAGCCTATTTAAGCAATTGCACACTTGTAAGCGGTGCTTGTCGTACATTTCGCAAGAATGCATAATTAATTTCATCACTTTTACGTTAGGCAGCAAACATGCTTCAAACGCCTTGATATTGTAGTGGAAAGGGAAAGTATTAATGCATTATTGGTAATTTTATGATACGCTTTATCCACGCTGCTGAATGCTTTTCGAATATTTTCGACGTTGTGGACGCTGAATAGCTTAAAAATGTGAAGCATTCTTCAAAAACTGCTCGTAGTGGGGGCATAGTTTGTCATATGAATATCAAGAATATGTTAAAAATTCACATCTGCGTTACAAATCCTCAAAATCGTAAAGCATGTTGCACGCTTATCCTTAACCATGCAAAATTGGTCATTTTTTAGTTTCAATGCTGCGGTGTCGACAGCTACAAAGACTGGTTCAAGTCACAGCGCTGGCCAAAAAACAATTTCGTGCCTGACAGCTGTTGCGATCTTTCACATTTCCCCGACGGCTTCTCCAAAGATTGCGGCAAATTGGAAGATAATGCTTCGCACTGGTATCAACAGGCAAGTCTTTTTGTTGATTTCGCGTAAAATGCAAGATTTTCGTGTTATACTGTAGGGGTAGAAATTATTCGGTGGTATTAAATTTCGGTAGTTCGGACGACCACCGAAATTAAGTACCACCGAATTGATCGCACTGGGCCTTTCACCGAAATTAAATACCACCGAATATTTCTAACCCTACAGTATTAGGTTGTCCGAAAAGTCTTATCAAAAACTTTCATAGCTTATTTGAGCTTATTCCCAACTTATTTATATGGGAATGAGAGAAAGTTTTTGAGAAGACTTTTTGGACAACCTAATAGCATCGGATATTATCCGCTTGTTATAGCGGCTTCGCATCGAAGGGTACCAGCGGGCGAAAAATAATTTTTGATATGCATGAGAACTGGTGCTTACGCATGATCAAAATGAATTTCATATCGTTAATTTTTTAGTGTTTCCGCATGGAAGAACATGCTCGTAACGCTAACAGTTACTGGCGTTAGCTACCGTATTTTTTAGCAGGTAGTATCAACTGTGTAAGCTGTTTTGCACAAAATTCAAAAGCGTGTTGGGATTTTGCAACTACAATTGTCTGAGCGTCCTATAATCTTCCTCGGCTTGACGCTTAATTCGATAAAAAGCTGATCGAAATTGAGATTCTATGTTGTTGAATGATATATTTAGACCGGCTTTTTGTTTGACGTGCGTGTCGTGTTAAAGCCTAAGCCTGAGCCTATAATATGAAGCTCAGTCAATAAGAAGGTGACGTGATATTACATTTTGTCAGTAATCAGGTTTACTTCTCGACTTTCACGCGTCATGCATAGTGAAATGACGAGCTGGAAAGTTCCACAGCAATTTAATCTGATTTACTCGTCACCTTTCTCCTAGATTATCAAAATATAGACGCGTGTTTATCAAAATTTTTAGATCGGTAACGTGAAATGAAAATAAAACAAAATGAGACACATTGCATCGAAAGTCGATAGCACTTCGTGGTATCAATTTAATCCACCAGTTTGCGCACGTAAAAACCAGGAAACGATTGTCATTCTTGGTATAAACGCGGTGCTCAAGCACCGAAAAGCCAGCTTATCTTTGCTATCTACAGTGCCTAGCGAGATATCTTGTTACTGATCGAAAAATGACGACTAGAAGTCAAAGTGTAATTGCAGGGATGCTACCGAGCGTTCAGCGATTGGCTATTGGAGCATATGCACATCGTCGGCGTTATTGGTCTGTTATTCGCATTCGTCGAGGTAACCATCGCATTTGATCGTTGAGCCTGTGATGGAAACGTGACAAATCCGTTTAGATATTCGGTCTGATCACTTCCATGCTGTTGTATTGCGGCCTACGTGAGCGAGAAGAATCCTATCGACGCGGCAGTGCCTGCAGCTATCGATACCACAAACAAACGTCGCTTATGTAACCACGCATATCCTAGCCCCCTTTCCTGTAAATGAAATTGCACTATTTCCTACTGTGCGTCGACATGATCAACGCTACTCGCCTTCCTATGACGCTCGTTATATCTCAGTACAACCCGTGGTGCGAGACAAATGTATTGCTGCCCATACAGATCGTGACATTTTATTGCTTATTGAGAATGTGTCGTCAAATTTCATTTATGTCCTGTACGTTGTTGGCGTGTGGGTAGAGCCGCGCGTCAATGGGAGAAATCTCCCGTTGTCACCTCTTAACAACGGCCAACGCGTTTTCGTCGGCTCATTGTACATTTCGTCGTATGTGGCGTGGATGTTTATGCCGCCATCTGTCTGCAGTTTACCGTAATGCATTGCCGCTTTCACTTCCTTCCACTTCCGCTAACACGACCGCAGGGACGCGCGCATTCTGCTGAAGGGTGCAACGAGGCGCCGTTATAAAAAACGGTTTTTCGCTACCGCATACTATTTTTGTAACTTCCCCCCGCCCTTAGGTCGCCGCTGCTCGTTTGTTTGTATACACACCGACCGCTGAATGCCTGATAATTTTCGCCGCGTTGCATCCTTCAGAGAGTGGACGGGCGTTCACGTTTGTATGTCCCCCCTCCCCTCGGCACACAATCAAGTGTCGTTGTTCGCTGGATTGCTTTAATTCTAGTCTTTGCATTTTGCAACTATTTCGTTCTCGTATCGAAAGTGCAGACACAGCATTCGTGCTCGAAAGTTTGCGTCATTGATGACGATGAAAGATTTTATCATCATCTGTCGTCCTTACATTTCACACTGTTGCTCGCCCTGCCAATGGTATACACTTTGTTATCTACTATGGGTTCGAATTTGCATCCGTACTATTCCCCTATCTCAGTGTTCTCTCTGTTGATTTGCCTTGTATGTGGGCTGCACACAGGAACTATGTTACGATGACATGATGTAGGTTGTGGTGGTTAAGATCACCGCGGCGCGTGTGTTTGTGGTACAACATTTTCGCTTTTGAAGTTTTAGTGTGTCTGTGGGTATGTACAATACGCTGTTGCGCTGTTACGCTTTCTACCTGCGACTTTCACCTGCCTTCGCGTTACTATTTTTGTTGCGGTTTCTGTGACAACGTTGACCATGGTGACAAATCCTGGGAAGAGCACGCGCTCTCTCGATCCTAACAGTTCCCGTCAACCGTCGCCGCCGCCGCCGTCGCCGCTCCTGGCGTTCATTAACATTCATTGATTAAGTAAAGTTTAAAGACGTCATTCCTTTCGTGAAAAGAATAGGCCCCTTCCTGTCATGCCCAGGAGAAATTGACTGTTATTCAGTAGGCACGACAGAGCGCCGCCTAGCCGTTTTGAGAACCGCCAAGGCCTTTCGACAAATGTAGTCGGCGATGACAGGCGAATGGAAGATGGGGGGAGAGAACTAGTCTTTTCATTAATACGTGATACGTGTGGAACACGGCGCGGGCAGCGATTAACGGGTTTCAAACACTGCAGGTAGAGTGTGTAATGGCGGCAGTGATGTGCGCGCACTTCCTTGATGATAGGAGGAAATTCCGCGTTGAACGCAGTTAGCAAGTGCGGTTGGGTGCGCGATGCTCCTGCCTTCGCCTATCGCTGTGCGTTTATCTCTATGCCGCCTCGCTCCATCACCTCTGCGTCAGTCTTCGTCCGGCCCGAAGAAGATGGGACTACCCCCCTGTTCGCATGCCTTCGTTCAATAGCGGCCTTTGCGCACGCGCGAAGCAGCCAATTATACTCGGCGGCGTGTTCAGTGGATTGCTTTGCTGCTGACGGATGGCTGCGGCGGCGCTGCTGGTGGCGGTCCGTTTGCACGTGACGCAGAAGAAGGCAAGCGACCGAACAGACGCGGGGGCGAAAGAGGCGAGTCTTTTCGATGGCGAGACCGGTTGGGATGATTTCCGAGTCGTCAACGTGTTCCGTGTTGGTGTTGCCTATGGTTGGCCGGCGCATTCGTTCGATGGGAGGCGCGGTCGGAGATCGCTCTGTTGGACTGTCGATTCGAAAGTGGCGATGATGGCGCGGAGAACGCACGCGTTTCTGTTTCCAGTCGACGACTCGCCATCCAACCAATTTTTCACCGCGTCGATGCGAGCCGTCCGCGCGCGACACACCGCCGCTGTCTCGACGTCCCGTCGTCCATTTTGTCGAATCGGCAGTTGGCGCAGTGTCACGCCGCCAATATGCGCGCGTCTTGTTTTCTCCTTCGGAATATATATCTCGCCCAGCTGTCTGTCTATAGTCTGTGTAGTCGTGTAGTCGATGGTGTAGCTGCTGTATTGCTAGTGTCGGCCAGTGATCGTAGGTAGGGACGGGGCGGGGCGGTCGGCGCGAATATCCGGCAAGGAGCGCGGATCGGACGAGAGCGAGCGATGTTCGCCGCAATTTGGCAGCCGTGTGATTCGTATCAGTTGTGCTCGAAGAGCGCCGATCTCTCCTCCCCGCCACAGCTAGATCGGCGCGATGAATACACACACTGGCGGTAAATAGACGAGACTGACTGCGCTTGCATTCGGCGCGGCGCGCGCTCTGTCGAGCCGTAAATCGCTTTTTCGCCGGTCCCCCAGTTGGAAGGGGTGCGCGGACTGCTGGCAGCCGACTCGGGACTTGTTTTCTGCGGCACTTCCGGCTCGGCGGGCGCGCGCGATCGAAGCTTCATTGAGATTCATTAGCGCCCTCGCTGGTGATTTCAGCACGGCCCTCGGACTCGCCTCTCGCGGCGGCAAGCAGGAACCGATCGATAATCGGACCTAGCGACGACGGCCGTCGGTTCCGCCTGTTTAGTCGCTCGCACACTCGTGGCGCGCGTCGGTTGCCTGTGGTCTGCCGGGCGATGAAAAAGTATCTGCTATGGAAGACGTCCGAAGAGCAGCTCCAGTCCCCGCTGCTCGCCGCCCAGGCCCCTGACGAACCCCACCACGCCTCCTTTCTCCAGCTGCCCACGGTGAGTGTCCATTGTGCGCCTACCGCCGCTCTCGGCCAATCGGCGTCCGTCGCTGTTTGCTCACCAATCCGTCAATATTTATGTTCCGACAGCGCTGTCTATCCGTGCCGTCCACTCGCTCATACCTTGCGCAACGTCTCCCTCGTCTGCGCCCAGTCGCCCGCGCACCTCTCGCTGACCGGCGTAGCCCGCAACAGCCGTCTGTCCGTCCGTCCGCCGAACTATTATCGCCGTCGACGTTACGACCGCCAGCGCTTTCGCTCGCTCCTCGGCGCTAAACCGTGGTCGTCATACTCGGTCGTTGCGTGCTCGGCCCGCTGATTCTCCATTCCCAGCGTTCGTTCATTCCCCTTTCCCCCCCCCCCCTTACTTTTCACCGGCCACTGCACGCTCGCTCTCTCTCTCTCCAACGCTTAGAGCGCGTCCCGTCTCGCCGGCTTGGTCGGGCTGCTCAGGGTGCGCGGGGTGCTCACGATTCATAAGCGCCTTGTTGGCTTATTGAAGAACGGCGAGGGGAAAGAGATGCGGAAGTGTATTGTTTCTGGCTCGGCGCAGGAAGGCGATCGAACGTGGCGCGTTGAAATTGTTGTCGCTTATTGCATTCGAGCCGCTAGCCATCTCCATGACAACAGCCGAACCGTCGACATTTCAGATCACAGCCGATCAGGCGGATTACCGACTGACGACAGGTTCGACGCTCTCGGCCGCCGAGCAGCCGTCGTCCCAATTCGTCGTCCGCAGCGACCTGACCGCCGCGTATCCCGGCGCCGGCCTGTCGGCCTACCCGAGCGCTTTTTCGGCCGTCGGGTCGCCGGCGGCGGTGGCGGCCGCTTCGTCTGCAGCGGCGGCTGCAGCAGCAGCCGCGGCCGGCCAACTCTGCTTCGCCCCGATGTCGCCGGGACTGATCAACCACTACGGCTCGCTCATGTGCAGTCCAGTGCTGCTCGACCGGCTCGGCCCGCATATTCTACGCTCGCACGTCAGCACCGCTCAGTTCAAACCCATCCCCAACAGTAAGTCTCCAACTGGGGTGTACTGCGAGCTGCTACAACAGCAGCAGCGACAGCTGTCCGAGACGGGGGCGCCCATCGGCGCGCCGAGCACGGAGCCCCGTCAGCTAGAAGCGCTATTTGACAGACCAAGTTCCCGCTGTTGACGTCACTGACGCCGCTCGATTATTCGCCAACGGGAACCAAGGGAACAGCATTTGGCTTGTCCGCGCCGCAGTTTCGTTTGGACGCTTGCTACTAATGTGGAAGGGGGAGGGGGGAAATGAGAGGCGCTGATAGAGGAGGGGACCGACGCAATAGGACATGACAAGTGCAATCGGTGCGATTTTAGATGAACGGGTCGATCTGGACAGGTTCCGGCTGAAAGAACCGCAGGAATGGGGCATGGACGACGTAGTCGCGTGGATGATTGCGATCGCTCGGCGCCATCAGATCGCCGTCGAGGACATGAACATTCACAAGTTTGCCAGCTGCACGGGCCCGCTGCTTTTGTTGATGAGCGAGCAGCACTTCGTCGACAGGGACGCCCAGTTCGGTTCGATGCTGTACAGAGAATTCCGCAAGCTAGTCTCAGGTTTGTGCTCGCGCTATTTTTGTGCGCTGCGTTAGGAGCTAAGCGACAGTCGCATCGCGTTGTGTATCGTTTGATCGTTGCGAAGACCGCTGCCGCTGGATGTGGCATGGAATGGACGATGACGTGCGCTAAATGAATTTATAATGAAACTGACCCATGTCTTACGTGTCGATCGGTCGTGTGCGCGCGTTTTTGTCCCTGCTCGACGATCGATTTGTTCAGTAGACCGAAGGGGCTTCACGCGGTTGTCAGTTGGTGGGGGGACTAGTTACGCGTCTGTCCGATGCATTCAAACCGAAAAGGACGGAGCGCAGCGCCCCGCACACGGAAATGGGTAGGCGAGCGCAAGTGGTCGGGGCAACTCGCACGAGGGACACGCCGCGGATGAGCTAAGCGACCACTCTGTTTCAGACGACAATAGTTTTCTTGATGATTGGATGCGCGCATACAAGGAGGAGTCGGGCTTCACCGACGACCAACAGCCATCGACCAGCCGACAGGGAGTACAGCACACCAGCATTCACATGGGCAGACCGGCATTAGCGTCCGCTTCTTCGTCCCATCATCCGCACCTGCTTCAACAACCCGGCACGTCAGCCGCTATTTCATCGGTGGCGCCGCCAAAATCAGTCGGCATCGGCGCAAAGTTTCACGGCAAAGGCCCTCCGGCCGTTGACGCGGTCGATCGGTTAAAGCTCGAAGGTGATTAACGTGTTTATGACGCATATATGTGACTACTTTGACGCGCTCTCTCCCCCCCCTCCGGTCGCATGGCGAAATGAAAATTGCTGTTAGGGACTCTCGCACGTTCTCGAAACAGACGCTCGCCTCCGAGCGTGTCCATTCTAATGAGAAGACGAGACGAAGAGGCATGGCGAGGGGATGGGGAAAATAGCCCGCTCTTTCTTTGCATTGGCAAGTCTGTCACAAATATGTGAAAACAAAAAAGGGGGAAGCTTTTCAGAGGCTTCCGTGCCTCTTCCTCGCCCTAACAAAAACAATGTCCGTTGAGGACGAGGCAAAAAATTTCACTGGGCAGGGATGACGCAGAGCGCTAAAATCATCAGGAGCTATTCTTATAGAGCCGATGGGTAGTCGCGCGGCTCCCCTCTGCGGCGATGAAATGCGATTACTGTTCGTGGATAATGAGCATCTCTGTGTTCAGGCGGAGCGGGGGCACGAACGGAAGAGGGCGATCGGGCGCTACACGGTGTCAACTTGAAGATTCGCAAGAACAAAGATGGCAAGCCACGCAAACGATCGCAGCATACCAAGGGAAATAAGTTGTGGGAGTTTATTCGCGACGCATTGAAAGACGCAAACACTTGTCCATCGGTCGTAAGGTTGGTCGTTTCTTCGTGTATGTTTATCGGTCGCACGCGACCTCGTTTAATTCGCTCAGTTCAATCATCAAACCTGGGTTCAATTTGCATTTTTGCGAGACACGCTCTAAGTTTGATGATCGCCGTAAAAAAAGCGAAGGTGAACTCGATTTGATGCGTGTACATTTGCAGATGGGAAGATCCGGTGGAGGGGGTGTTTCGGATAGTTGAATCGGAGAAGCTGGCACGACTCTGGGGCGACAAGAAGAACAACCAGAAGATGACCTACGAGAAGCTGAGCAGAGCGATGAGGTTGGTCAATCGATAATGAGGATGACGGTTGACCTGGAGGGGAACGGGGTGCCAGTCCTGTGCATCACCAGGAAGTGCGACCACAGGACCAGTTCCTGGTTGGCCGACAACGGGCGATTCGCGTCGTAAACACGCGCCAGCTCGTTTTTCTATCGACAAGACGCGCCAGAGCCGCCCACGTCCGCAGCGCAATCCGCGCCCCGCGCTCTGTCTCCGAACACTGCACGGTGACTTCTCTCCTTCAATGCTCGCCGTGCCTCCTCTCTGCTCCCTCTGCGCCCCAACTTCTCTCTGCGCCCTTCGACCGCTCGCGTCCATATCGATCGCCGCGCTCCTTCCCCCCCCCCCCCCCTCTCTCCCCCTCTCTCTCTTACCCGACCAACTTGCAACACACTCGTTCGACTGACACAGCGCCGCTCTTAGACACACAATTCTCTCTCTCTCTCTATCTCGCCCTCTGCGAACCATGCACGCGACTAATTTTCAGGACCTACTACGAGAAGCTAATACTAGTGCCGGTACCGAAGACAGGTCTCTATCCTAAGAAGCTCGTTTACAAATTTGGCCCGAACGCGCACGGTTGGAGCACGCTGCCAGGCGCAGTGATGGCCTCGTCGAACGTCAAAGACGAGCCCGAAGACGACGACGACGACGACGACGACGACATGGACCGCAACAACTCGCCCATGCCCGATACGCCCCCGGCCCTCCAGCAGTGCTGATCGTCTTGCCTCTTTTCTACCGGTTAGCCTTTGCCGGTTCGCTCTCTGTCTCTCCGTAGTCTGGTGGTTGGTGTTTACGACTCTGTCACGACGAACTAACATGTGGGCGACGCCTACTACGGTAGCTGTGAGTCAGCCGGAGCAGCCGCAGCAGTGGCCGCGACGGCGGCGACGGCAATAAGCAGCGCACCAACGACGGCCTGGTCTCGCGACCGACCGACGCGGGGCGGCTATCATGCCGCTCTGACGCACGTCCGTTTTCAGGTACTACTATAATACGAAAATTCTCTTGCCCGTCAGTGGTCGACGTCTGGTCTACAAGTTCGGTCCGAGCGCCCAGGGTTGGCGCGACGGGGGCGTCGGCGTAGCTCAGTCGCAGCCGTCGCGCCCCGCCGCATCCTCGTCGGCGTTCCCCCTCGGTCAGCAGTCGTCGCACGCGCTGTTCGACTTCGGCCGCCCGCCGTTGTTCGTCGATCAGCTGCTCTCGACCGTCGTGGCGCGGAAGATGACGGAAGAGCTCGGCGAGCTGGACGACGACGACGGCTGCGATCCCGATGACGACGAGGAAGGCTTCGACGACGACATGACCTTCCCGTCGGACGTAGTGGGCCTGTCGTTCGCCGATGCGAACAGCTAACCGGCGCCGCTGACCAATGTGCATCGCCTCGCTCGTTACATGGTAGCCTGACTACGGTTTCGGCAGTGCTCGTGCCGACGGGCGCTCCGACGCATCAAAACGAGAGCTATCATTACCGTATGCCACCCAATCTCACGCTTGTGTCACGCAGAATACTTTTTAATATTTTTGTAATTGAACGTGATTGAAAATTCGCATATTAATTAGTCGGTTACCGACGGCTCCTCCTCCTCCTCCTTCATATTCCCATACGATAGTGATGATACCTCTCGCTTTGATATAGCGGATTGTATACGTTTTGGGATTCGGTTCTTTTCCTCGGCGTAGAGCAGTCCTTTTCTTAATAATGTTAATGGATCGGTTTCATATCGCGCACTATATAGCTAAAGTCGTACTTAAGTCGCCATGATAAAGTATCTCCCTTAAGTAGGGCTTTAGCTAAAGTTCGCGATAAGAAAGTGGCCCAAAATGTACTGAATCGCCGCCGGCCGACCGACTCGTCACGTGACCTCCTTTTTACTCTGTGACGTGTGTTAATTATTCGAAGGTATACTATATGTGTAGTTCCCCTAGCCATTGCCGTCCGTTGGCGCCGTATTGTCGCTAAAATCCTCGTCCGACAATCAATCCTGTGCATTCTGTGTTCGTATACCCAATATGTCCATGCGAAACAACAGTTCCATTCGCAAGGAGAAAGAAATGCTCGTGACCTTTTTACTTTCCAATTTGCATAAAACAGTGGCAAGAGCTATGACATAGCACCTGGTGCGTCTCTGAGTCACCCAATTATCGACCGACCGCACGTTTCATTCTCCACTTTGCGAATCGAACTGCGCTATATTTCATCACTGTGGCTCAGTTGCCGACCATCACTAACTGTGTAGCCTCGTACATCAGTTCTACAGTTCAAATCATTTCCAAATATTATATATTGAGGTACGGTATCGCTCTATGTGCGACATTATTTGAGCGTTGTCGGTTTTGCATTCAGAAGGCAAGCGGGCCGCGAGTTGCGGAATTTTTGCATGCGACAGAACTTATGATGAATAAACGAAGTCAAAAAATTGCGACCGTCTTCATTCTCGACAAACCGCGCACAGGAAAAGGAAAATAGTACACAGAAATAGCTCGTTTGACATCATTGATTACGTTTGGATGCTTTACAAGTACAATCACGCCCGTAAGCGCTGCGAAAATGAAAACACAGATAGTGCAGTCGGCGAACAAAAAAGTGGCGGTCATCCGGGACGATGCGTACGTCAACTTACAGTGCTCGTGCACCAAAATTAGCGTGCCATCAGCCGTGAAATAGAGCGCTTCGAATACTGCAAAATATTGTGCACGTATGTTCCAGTATGGCTGCGAGCGCGCATCTGTTTTGCCCATATATTTCCGCATCTGTTTTGCCCGTAAACGTCCGCATCAACGATTAATCGCCTCTGTTTGCGCGGACACTTTGCGCTTCTGTTCCACAGTACTTACGGACACACTGTACCTACATCTCCTCATCAGCTGAAGATCATCAGACGAAGGCACGTAGACGAATAACAAGAGTATAAAACAACAGACATCACTTATCAGCTGGGACGAACTCAGACCCAAATGATGATAGGCGAAAGCACAACGAAGAATCAAAGTTAACTACTGTGTTGGGCAATAATAATAGGGATCAGACAGACTTCGCGAGAGTCAAGGTCATCCATAATATAGTTGCATTGCTGAAATATTTCTGCCAGATTTGATAAAGAATTATTAATATATACTGATTCTCGTGTTAAATATTCCTATAGTATTGCATATAAATCTGGTTAGAATAATTTCGCCAGCGCAACTGTACTATGTCTTTAGCACAACAAGCTGATTAGAAAATTAATATGAAGCAGGCATCAGATAATCGGCACGCCAGAAATGGAATTCTGCAGCGATTGCAAGATGGGACTTTCATCGAGGTGAGTCACCAGAGGTTGCACGCCGACGTCTACGCGAATCTTTTCAAAGTCCCGACTGTAACTTAGAAGAAAAGCCGCATTGCATGCGGCCAATACCCATTCGGCGATTGCGCTTACGACGTGCAGATCGTAACCCTGAAATGCGTCAACTTTAGTCAGTTACTATTCTCAGAATTGTGACAAAGAGTTTCGCTCTCTGATAATATCTTCTTTATCATTTGCATTTAATTTCATGTTAGCCTTTTGTTACATTAGCTGTAGCGCGCTGTTCGGTGATGGTTTCGTAATAAGCCTCAGCTAATTCAATAATAATAGAAGGGCGTTAGATTATAGGAGGATAATAGTGTTTGAAGGCATCATACGTCTCGCTTTTGTTTCAAAACATGTTATTTGGCGAGAATACGCTTAGGGAAAAATGGCATTGTGCCAATATATGTGAAGATAAGGCAACGTTAAAGTGGAGCAATAAAAGTCGGTTTGATCACGAGAGAGAGAGAGAGAGAGAGAGAGAAACGACAACAGTCTATGAAACTCTATGCAACGTAAACCTCGCTCTCCATACTGTAGCAAAACAATTGTGTCGCAACCGGTTCGATCAGTATCGGAACGGGGCATTCATTATTTTTTTCTCAAGTCATGTCAAGGATGTGCAGAGTTGAACAGGTCCCACCTCTCTAAGTGCGGATCGGGCGATATGAAATATGACTCTTTTTGCAACAAAACGCGCGGAAAGAGTACAGTCGAACGCAAACATAATAATGAAGCAGAATGCATACCGGTTCGTAAGTCTTCCGCGACCATGGGCGCGGAGTGGCCTTGCCGGGACATTTGCGATGGAATTCCACTGACGCCAACGTGCCGAAGAGTACGGCTGAAAGTGCGGGTTAACTGCAGTCTTATTCGCATTTAGGGTGGGCAGGTTACAACAAAGTGTACAATTATCGATTAATGCGACGGCCCACCTCGACTTTACTTTGATACGTGCTATCTTCAAGTTGATGGAAAGTGTTGTTCTATGTTTGCGAACTATCATGGATTATGCTTTGGCCTGCTTAGCTTAGCATGCTTTGTACAGGGTGGCCCAAAAAACTATCACTCGATCATAACTAGCAGCAACCTTGTCAGGCTGGTGTGAAATTTTAACGGAGATGCACCTAGTGATGAGCTATTAGTGAGTCAATAGTTCTTCACTGAGTGTGTCTACAGCTGAAATTTCAGGCCAGCACGTCAAGTTTGAAGCGAGTTGTGATCGAGTGATAGTTCTTTTTTGGGCCACCCTGTATATAGCATAGGGCAGAGTCAAATTAATTCTGAAGTATTTTCGCTCCGATAGAGCGACCGGGCAACGATTAATTCCCTTGACTACTGTTTCCATATCGAGACTGCGTTTGGCAGATCTTTGGTCAGCTCTTAGCAAAGAATCAATAAAAGGTGCAAAATCGACTATAGTCGGTCTTTTATTAATTAAGCCCGCGGGACATAATTATGTTTGAATATTTGTATTATTTTAAAACTTTTGCACGGGCAACTATTGAACTTTCAATTTCGGAAAGCGCGATTGGTTGGTCAGTTGTGATGGACAGGGGGCAATTCATCGCGAGCACATCGCAACTGACTCTTCCTTCAATTACATTTCTGGCTATGCTAATTATACTAGTTTTAAGTAATATGCTCCTGGATATAACAAATATACCCGTACGAAACATCTAAAATCATTATATACTTTTTTATACATAATATATACCGTAGCCGCAACCTATACTGTATTAACAAAAAATCGTGATTGTGAATAGCGAAAATTCTTGTGGGTGAATTACCCCAAGCCGGTGCCGGGTATGGCCTCCAAGTTCAAGCTCGTGCCCATATCCGGCTAAAGTTAATTTTCCCTGTAAGACTTTAAATAAAGTACGCGATATGAACCGGATGAATTCCTTTCTGAAGAATTCTCCTCCCCGTATTGCCTGAGGACCATTTGACAAAAGCAAAAGGCCGACAAGGACATGAATAGAAACAATAGAGTTCTAGAGGAAGGAAGAGCTTACACGTGATGAAAGAAACGACGGAGGCAAATGCAATAAAAGCTCGGATGTAGCATATTCGTCGGCCATTGTAGAGAGGATACATTCGAATAGTGACGGCGGCTTGCATGACGAAATACGCGCAGGCGCAGCCGAAGCACATGAAAGCGCTGGTCATATGGACAACAAGAATGGCCGTTTCCTAAAAGTAACGTACTTTATACAGTGGAATTCGTTTATATCAGTATTTGGGAGACAGACCAAAATTAATGGTATAAACTAAATACCGGTATAAGCGATACTGATATAAACGAAGTCTATTGCAGTCAAAATGTGTTCTCTCGAGGAAAAAGAAATTTTTGATTGAGTAAAGAAAACTGCTTATAAAGTCTCTTCTATCTATCAATTTAGGCACGTTAAAAACCAAGAAACTAATATCACTCTTGGTAAAAAGCTGTGTTCAACTATCCAAAAGTGAGTTCATCTTTGTCAACTACGGTGCCTGATTCGATTTCTTCTTACTCGCGAAGAAATTTTGACGATACCAACCCCAACCTCCCCCAAACAGCTTACCTGAAAGTTTGCCACGCCCAGCATACCCACAAAAGCTACCATGCTAACGAGCACGGACAAGAAATTGAGATTTTTGAGCACTTTGTCGGCGTCTCTGTTCAACTCGGACACCAAGCGATGCCGAAGAAATACTATGATGAGCGCTGAAATCGTTCGTGTCAGTAATGTACATTACAGACATGCTCTTGAGAGCAGCAAATTCAGGCTGGGTAACTATGCTGCGGCTTTTTACTAACAATTAATGAAGTTACTTTTAACTACTGATTTTTTGGCAAAAATTGGGACCATTGGAAAGTGCAAATTGTGACATGGTTTATCGTCATTATTAGTTCTTTAAAACCAAATCAGGTAATTAGAGGATGGCTTTTTGTTAAAAATTAACGTCGTTTTTGATAAAAACAAAGTTTATGTTTGAGTTTATTGAAGTTAAAATCAAAGTTCTAAACTACGCTACGGTCCGTGATATGATTATAGTCAAAATCTGCCAATCTGTAACAAGAATTCTTAGATGGAATAAGGCAAAATGCTTCGAAAGTCGATAGAAATTCTTTTTTCAATTTACGCACGTAAAGACTAAGAAATAATTTACATTCTTGGTGAGAAATGGTGTTCTAGCACGGGAAAGCGAGCTCATCTTTGCCAATTACAGTATCTAGCTCAATTTGTGTTACTGATAGATGAATGTTGACTCTATGATGCGACCCATTTTGTGAAAGAGCAAAAACGTACAGAGAATGGCGGCCAAGTTTAAGAACAGCCCGAAAAAACAGCTCTCGGGTGTCTTCGCTCCGTCGGCAGAAATATACGGAAAGAATGGATCGACGTCGTCGTTTGACACGGCCACGATGTATGTCAGCGCGAGCGTGAATGTCATGATGATCGCAAGGAGAACGGGTAGGTGACCCGCACCCAATACCCCCGCTTGACACATCTTAACAAGGAAACATGATTACATTGCGCTATTAAAAGGCTGATTACAGTCTGGGGTCAGTTTCATAAACAGTTGAGCTGTTGAGAATTGAGGAATGGAGGCGTGCGCCGAATGGTCAGATTTGAATTTCAACCAATTGGCGCACGCCTCAATTCTCAACAGTTTTATGAAATTGGCCTCTGATTACAGTCGGATTATTCGTCCTACTTCCAACATTCCCTCATCCTCCCTTACAGTAATCAAGAATTAATATTCCAGCGAATATACATCCTTGGTAACTATATGTAAAATGCGAGGTTATCTCTCACGACGACGGATCATTTCGATTCTAAACAGCCGCTGACAGACATA
>NIUQ01000090.1:0-79726 GCA_002796945.1 Plectus sambesii
TGGGTGGGTGCAGCTATTTTGATGTCACAGTCGCCAATAAGTCGATTAATCGAGCGGAAATTGATGCCAAAATGTGCTAAGCTATCAAAGCTTACGTTCGATATAAGTTAGCTCGTCGAACTATCGAAAAGAAAAAAACGCCAAACGAAATCGTCAAAAGTGCAATTTTCGAAGCGATATTCCTTGCGAATGAGCGAAATACATAAAAAACTGATGCTTCCATTCGAATCACCGACCCAAATTACTCCTGAATCGATCATTTTTAGCGTCTATAGGCTTCTGCTTCCATGCGAAACATGGTGCTACTTGTTCGTGTGTGACACATTTGCTCTGGCCATAGTACTAAATAGCGTGCGCTACGCGCACGCAAAAATAATGAAACAATTTAAACGACAGAATGAGGAATGGCGGATAGTGGAAAAATAGTACCTATCTCTACGCAAGAGATGCGTCACATCCAATCTTCAGCCCACCTCTTATATTCAATAGACGTCCAAATGATAGTACGCCTTCACTGCTTATATATTATGGAAAATAAACCGTCTGACCAAGCCAAATTTCGCATTACATCATAAATATGGGAATTGACTTTCAGCATTCAGAGTCTGTTGCGAAAAATATATGCGAAAAGCTATCGGAGTGTCATTCCCGTCTCCTCTGCGGATTTTTACTTTGATATTAAAGAAAAATGGGTTAATTTAACGCTCAAACTGGAAGGCGATTCGGCAGTAACAGATGACTACACTGGTTTGCTCAAAAAAGCATTTGCCGACGCGGACATGTTGATTATTGAAGGAGACCCAGGTGTAGGAAAATCCTCGCTATTGCATCGACTTGCATATGAATGGTCACAATCACGATTAGCTGACTATGATCTCGTTTTATACGTAGAATTTCGTAAACTACGCGAATATGAGTGCAAAGGCATTAAAGAATTGATAATCCATTACATGAAAGGCTATCTCCATGAGGAAGAGTATAAAATATTAGACAATTTCTTAAGTGACACGAAATGCTGCCTAGAGCATAATATTTTGGTGCTCTTAGATGGATATGACGAATCTTGTTTGGAAAAACAATGTCAAGAATTAAGCGAATACTTCCATAGCTCAATAAGCAGACCGCTACAGTTCAATGTTCTGATAACTTCACGAAAAGGATATTTGCCAAATTCTCGCCACTTAGGACGTTGTGTTTTTGCTGATATCATTGGGTTTACGACCGAACCACAAAGACAAGAGTATATGTCAAAACATTTCAAAGCTGCAAATGAAAAGGAATCATCGGAAGCTACAGCTGTCGTAACACATCTCTTAAACACAAACGGAAATATAAAAGAGCTTTCAGAAACACCCTTACTGCTGACAATTATTTGCCTTTTACACAAGAAAATAATTGAAGGCACGGAAGTTGAGCTTTATCTGAACATAATTTGGTGCTTGATAGACAGGCATCAAAGAAAGAATCCCCAACTGGATGTTCCAAAACTCTTTCAATTTGATCATGATGCAAGCGACAAGTTTAGTATAATTGAAAACAATTATCAGCACTTTCCTCAACTGCATCTGCTTGGAAAAATGGCCATGCAAGATATATTTAAGACAACCTTCACAGAAACAGATTTGAAGAAATTTCAACTCAAAGAAATCGTACAAGAAGTTGGATTTTTAAGAAAAGAAACAACAAAAGATAATTCAAATCGCGTGAAAACAGAATTTTCATTTGTGCACAGATCCATTCAAGATTTTATTATGGCACTCACATTTTTCTTTTCTAATGAAGAGCCAACAGAAATTTTTTCTTGGTATCTTTTTCACAGTGGAAGATACATGGGGTATGGGATAATACAAGCCGAAATACAAAAATTTCTTAACATGATCTCTACACATAAAATTGACATCAACATGGCAAGAAAGAACAAATATTCTCAGTTAATAAATAAAACTAAATCATTGACTCTACCCCTATCTCAAGAACTTCAACAAAATTGCACGATCACAACGGATCCGCAAGACAACATATCTCATAAAAGCACAAATTTAACAAAAAACTGCCCCAATCACAAGAAGAAGCAATAGAATTAGTTCGAGATGAAGCAAACAAAGATGATGCCTTTGCGCAATACATTCTAGGACTAATATATGTTCAAGGTATACTCGATATACAATCCGATGAAGAAGCTGTAAAATGGCTCAGTAAGTCAGCTGATCAAGGGATCGCAATGGCACAAAATGCCCTGGAAGATATAAATTCGAAGAGTAGTGGCGTACCTCAATCCGACGAAGAAGCAGTCATATTGTGCACAAAGTCAGCAGAGCAAGGGAATGAGAATGCACCAATTCGCATGGTAAATATGCATCATCCTGGAAGATACTTGCCTCAATCCGATAAAGAAACTATGAAATTGTATACAGAGTCAGCAGAGGAAGGGAATGCAGATGCACAGGTTAACCTGGGAGATTCGCATGTGAAGGGTGATGACATGTCTCAATCCGATGAAGATCCAGTCAAATTGCACACAAAATCAGCAGAACAAGGAAATGCCGTTGGCCAACGTAATCTTGGAGAGATGTATTTGAACGGGCGAGGCGTTCCTCAATCGAATGATGAAGCTATCAAGTGGTACACAAAAGCCGCTGAACAAGGAGATGCAACTGCGCAAATCAATCTTGGATTCATACATTTGAATGGGCTAGGAACTCCTCAATCAGATGAAGAAGCTGCCAAATGGTTCAGTAAAGCCGTTGAGCTAGGGTATACAAATGCGCAATTTAATCTTGACTTTATCAATATGTTTGGGCGATACCTGCCTCGATCTGATGACGGAGCTGTCAAATGGTACAAAAAAACGGCTGAACAAGGAAATCCAGATGCCCAAAGTAACCTAGGATGGATGTATTACATTGGGCTAAGTGTCCTTCAATCAGATCAGGAAGCTATCGAATGGTTTAGAAGAGCTGCAGAACAAGAAAATGCAGGTGCGCAATATAATCTTGGACAGATGATTCAGAATGGGCGAGGCGTTCCTCCATCAAATGAAGAAGCTGCCGAATGGTACAGAAGAGCTGCAGAACAAGGCTATGCACCCGCTATGAGCCACCTTGGTATTGCATAAGATTAGTTAGGAAGATCTTGAATGTTATTGGCGCTTTTGACAATCGATATTGGCTGTTTATATTGAGCAATCTTATTATATGATCTAGTGTATTAATTAGTAAGAATTTAATGTGCAGTAATGCTTATCTTACGCAAGGAGCTGAGAAAAATAGATTTAATGGTGAACAGTGTTTCCAAAATGAAAAAATGTAATAACTTTTATCAACCACTCTTATTATCTGATGTATTTTAAAGGACTGGTTGGCTTGTTTGGATAGACTTTGATTTAGAATGATAAACTATCATGTTGTGTGATATTGTTACTTTGTTTGATTGTTTGAGAGTATCATTCGAGTTCTGTTCGCTGATACACATTGGGCCGCTTTCATGTCGTGTATTTTAGCTAAAGAAAATCGTTTGCTAGCTTTTCCGCAATTCATACCATGGGCCATGGGTCACGCGACAAAGTTGTAGCGCATTTCTTGCAGAAGTCAATGTTCACAGAACTATTGCGATCCTAATTCACCATTTAAAACAGTCGCAATTACATCTTCACAATTTTCGGTTTCATAAAAATTTAGGGTAATCGCGATTACAACAATTAAGGTTAGATGTAGAGGAAAGAGTGAGTTTACAAAATTTTTAAAAACTTACTGCTTATTGACGCGTCGAACAAAGGATTTTGGGAGAAGTTAGTCATAGAGACCAGTGGGTGTTTGAGTAACTTTCAAAAAGAACGGGAAATGGTGAATGCACGGCAATCGGAAACGTGACCTCATTTTTATGCTACTAACCCTCACTTGACCGGATCAGTTCGCTTTTTATTTGCAGTCACCGATGTACTCACTCGATATGATTAATTAAAGCTTTATAAATATGGTTAACGTCCAAAATGTCGAGACTCAAATGTCGAGGCTAGCTATTAATTGTAGGCTTGCCCTTGTTTGTAGAGTTATCAACAAATCGAGCTAAGTCTTCAAATCCTGGTGCGCAATATTCAGATTAGACTGGAATATGATTCGTGAAAAGTAAAAGGTTTATACGACAGGGGTAAACTAATGACAAACAAAGGTAACGGCGAATGTAAAGACGAAAGTAAAGACAAAGAAGAGACGAACAGCAGAAGTCGGGTAGGAAGACGATGCGTAGGTGTTGATTACCGGGTTGAAGGCAAAGGCAATGATGCCGCTATAGTTTTCGCGAAGCGAGCAAAAGGCATTCTATATTAAAGGAAAATGTTGTATAATAGTGAGTGGAGATGATGGATGTGTGGTATGTTAGGGAACGGATGACTCGTGTTCAGTCAATATAAGCAAGCCGCCGCTCTGTTACAATAACTGACGAGCAGCTCACTACATGAGCTAACTTATACGAAAGATTTTCACTTGAGATAAAACTGTGTCAGAGTGAGACTACGTGAACGTGCGTACATCGAATAAAAGAAAGGAAAGACTATCGACACTACAAGAGAAAGACTGTCTCCACAACAGTTAGGGCATCGACGATCTTTGGCACAGAAGAACTTTTCAGCTCATCCAGCAACACGTAGCAATCTTCAACATCTTTTACTTCCATAAAAAATACGTTGAGATTTTTCCCGGAATAAACCTCATAGAAAGGAAATTTTAACATTCGAAAACGCCCTTTTAAAGCGATCTTTTCTCGATGTGTACCCAACAATTACTTCTTTTTGAAGTTTACAAACAGCCAAACAATGAACTGAACAGTCTGAATTGCTTTACACCATGGGTAGGTTCTATTTCGCATATTTTAGCTAGAGTCAAACATAACGCAATGATAAAGTGGAGACCTTAAGTATGACTCAAGCCTAAGTTTACGATATGAAACCAGCCCATTTTCCCCTCTCATGCAGCACGATTGGATTAATGTTCCTTGGGTCTATGTTTTATCATACATTACAGTCTATCCTCTACTTGAGCAAACACAATTGGTGCAAAGTACGCGCATCGGTTTATTATCTAATCGCCAAATTTCTACGCAGCACTCACCGGCGTGTTGCACCGGCCATCGTAACTGAGAGCCGCTACATGCGATCGTGCTGCGTATACCTCAAACGTCTGCCAGGTAGTCTATTGTGAACAAACGACTAGTGATCCAAACACAAATTTTTCTGCAAAATCCTTTACTCATTAAGAATTCACCTTTGCTTGAGATAATTTCGAAGCCATCATAAAACCCTACATACTACTCTTACAGCGCTAATCCGCAAAAATGATAAGGGGAAGTGTTGTGTTTTTGAATAAACAAACTTTTTTCTTTGTATCTTATTGAGTGATTTGGGGAATTTTTGTACTGAAAAAAGGCAATTTTCCTTCCCGGGTTAAAAACGAGTACGGCACAATGGAAAAGATGTAGTAGTGAATGTAGGGCTATGAAATCTGTTCAAGAGAAGAATTACATTCTCCTAAACCTTTTGAAATCGCAACAAGATTTTCGATTTGCACTTCCACCGATAGTAAATCTGTTTTAGAGCTTTTGAAGGTTTCTGCTTCTATTTACCTTCCGCGCCAACATCTGCTCTCCAGCAAAGTAGTTCCTCGTTGAAACAGCTTCACATTATAAAGTACAGTTTCTTTTAATTCCTTATATGCACATATGTCATAATCTCTGTAACATTCCAGAACATTATTACCCGCATAGCAGATCTAAGCAAAGACATTTTTCTGAATATTGATCCTGTTCTTCATCAATATACTTGATGTAAGTATTTCTTAACCTATAGCGTTTTGAAATTGTGTTGGCATAAAAGTGTGCATTGAGTTTTTAGACATTTCAGTAGCATCGCTCACCTCAACAGTTTACGAAAATGGCTGAAACTCCAAACAAAACCGAGTAAGATTTACATATTTAACCTTTTCCAATAATATAGTAAGATTTCGATGATAAATTAACATTCATTTTAAATAATACGTCTTCATTCTTATCCTTTTTTAAAACCAATATTTTTGGTTAATTATTATTATGAAGTCAGTTTAAATAATTAATCTGATTCTGAAGAATGTCAACAACTGTTATTTCCCCTACTTCACCATACTTTACCTACTTAAGAGGAAATATCATTTTCGTGCCATATTAACAACAAGTAAGTTAAAAAAGCGGTCACTGAATTAGTCAAAGACTGGTGAGTAGATAGAGTATGGTAGAGCAGTTATAATGTGCAAAGAAAACGACGATGGCTTAGAAGGAGTGTCAGTCGTTCGTATAAACTGTTTTGAATATTACCAACTTCATTGAATTAAACTGTGTTTGCTGAAAAGAATTGGATGTAATTTCCTGTGAATTTTACAGCTACACATTCACAAGCGACATTCGCGGAGGCACGAATATAAGCGGTCAAGTCACTGGAGGACAGGTCGTTCAAGGGCCCCAGTATAATTATTATAACGATACTCGGTAAGAATAGTTATTGAATACTTGTGTATTCATAATGTTATTCATCTCAACAGAATGAATTAGCTATGACTGATAGCGAAGAGCACTGCTTTAACTCGCCGCAGTTTTCTAGGGAGATCTCGTTTGTTCCTCCTGTGAGTAAGTGTCGCCACAGTTGCTCATTGGAGCATAATTTAGATTCCTGGCTTTGAATTATCAATCTCAGATGTTCTCAGAAACTGTTAATATTAGAATTACATAGCCCGTTACGTCCACAACATTCATTGATCTGAATCCTAATACGATCTCATAGTCAAAGAAAAATATGTTCCCATTAGGGTTTAATGTTCTCGTCGTGAGTACTGAAACTTTACTTTTGTGTTCAAAGTGTGAAACTCTATAGCTTCCCTGAAAATCGAGGAAAGTGGCGAAAATATGCATTTAGCAAAACTTTGTGCAAGGCGCCGATAACCTTTGCTGAACAGGATCAAAAGAAATACTGGTCGGATGTGGCACTTATTACGTTGAACTACCGTGGTATTGGCGGAGATCGCGCACAGCCCAATTTGCCCGAAACATAGGGTATCCATATACAAGCAAACAACGAGATAAAGAGCGCCTAATACATATTTACAGAGTGATCCAACAGATACCATCCCCTTCGCAGTCTTTTATTCTCAATAACTATTTATCCTATTAGAATGGAGATTCGTGGAACCATTAATTCGATCATGGGAAACACCAATTAAGTTTCAGAAAGACAAAAATAATACAAAAACTAAAAAACATAAACTACGGCTGATAGCTGATCTCAGTTACTCTGCCAGTTCCTAAAGGACACGCTCTATATGACCGTCTTCGTTCTCAGTGATGGTGATTTACATGCGTGGAATCACATTGTATACTGTCGCTCAAAGCGTCTCGAGGGGAAGATTGAATAATTGATAATGATTGGCATGAAATAAATAATGCTTGAAACAATTATAACCTTAGCTTTACTCTCTGTGGTACACGCCATGTGTAATGTATTGCAGATTGCCTACAGCTCCAAACTCAGGCAACGAGAACTTATCGAGGTACGTTTTTAAAGATTGGCGGTTAAAAGAATAGATTAAATTTGTGCAGACTATTGAATATTTGTGAAATTCCTCTAACATGACTCGGAATAATATTGTTAAAGAATTATGAAACAATTAAAACGACAGAAAGAGGAGTGCGGATAGTGGAAAACTAGTACCTATCTCCACGCAAGAGATGCGTCACATCCAAACGTCAGCCCACCTCTTATATTCAATAGACTTCCAAATGAAAGTGCGCCTTCACTGCTTACATATTAGGGAAAAAAGGGATTTGGACAATACGCGACATTTAAAATCGTCGCTATTTTTTATGTAGTAATAATTTTTTCTCACTTTTTCGAAAATGCAAATTTAATGTCATGATTGCTAAGTCATTAACGTATACCAGTCCACAAATACACTGAATTTTATGGGTGGAACCAAGTAATAAAGCGTCCCTATTCTCTAAATTCCATGAAAATGGCGTTTTCGTGATAAACATGCAATATCTTCTTAAATGATGAAGTTTTAATCAAGTAGAAGTCTCTTCCCTTATACAATGGGAATACAATGAGCGCAAAGGTGATTGAAAAAGATAAGGTATTGAATGATAATGCTTAAAAATGGTTATATTTCGCGAAATATCGTGTCGCGAATTGTCATCTCACAGGGGAAAACCGTCTAACCAAGCCAAATTTCGCATTACATCATAAAATATAGCAATTGACTTTCAGCATTCAGATTTTATTGCAAAAAATATATGCGAAAAGCTATCGGAGTGTCATTCCAGTCTCCTCAGCAGATTTTTACTTTGATATTAAAGAAAAATGGGTTAATTTAACGCTCAAACTGGAAGGCGATTCGGCAGTAACAGATAACTACACCAGTTTGCTCAAAAAAGCATTTGCCGACGCGGACATGTTGATTATTGAAGGAGACCCAGGTGTAGGAAAATCCTCCCTTATGCATCGACTTGCATATGAATGGTCACAGTCACGGTTAACTGACTATGATCTCGTTTTATACGTAGAATTCCGTAAACTACGCGAATATGAGTGCAAAGGCATTAAAGAATTGATAATCCATTACATGAAAGGCTATCTCCATGAGGAAGAGTATAAAATATTAGACAATTTCTTAAGTGACACTAAATGCTGCCTAGAGCACAATATTTTAGTGCTCCTAGATGGATATGACGAATCCTGTTTGGAAAAGCAATGTCAAGAATTAAGTGAATACTTTAATAACTCAATAAGCAGACCGTTACTGTTTAATATTCTGATAACTTCAAGAAAAGGATATTTGCCTAATTCTCGCCACTTAGGACGATGTGTTTTTGCTGATATCATTGGGTTTACGACCGAACCACAAAGAGAAGAGTACCTATCAAAACATTTCAAAGCAGCGAATGATACAGAATCATCGGAAGCTACAGCTGCTGTAACACGTCTCTTAAACACAAACGAAAATATAAAAGAGCTTTCAGAAACACCCTTACTGCTGACAATTATTTGCCTTTTACACAAGAAAATAATTGAAGGCACGGAAGTTGAGCTTTATCTGAACATAATTTGGTGCTTGATAGACAGGCATCAAAGAAAGAATCCCCAACTGGATGTTCCAAAACTCTTTCAATTTGATCATGATGCAAGCGACAAGTTTGCTGTAATTGAAAAAAATTACCAATACTTTCCTCAACTGCACCTGCTTGGAACGATGGCCATGCAAGATATATTTAAGTCAACGTTTACAGAAGCGGATTTGAAGAAATTTCAACTAAAAAAAATTGTACGAGATGTTGGATTGTTAAAAAAAGAAATAACAAGAGACAGTGCAAATCGCGCGAAAACATCGTTTTCATTTGTGCACAGATCCATTCAAGAATGTATTATTGCACTCACATTTTTATTCTCTAATGAAAAGCCACCATTTAACTTTTTTTGGAATGTGTCCTTAATGGCGAATAAAAAAGGATACGGGACAATACCAGCTAAAATACAGAAATATATAAACATAATCTATTCCAATAAAAAAGAAATCAGCGAGTCTAGAAAAAAAATGTATTCTGGGCTGGCAGAACTCTCTCAACAGATACACTACCAATGTTCACTTCGGCAAGAACAAAGCTGTGCATCAAAAATGCATTCACATAATGAGGCCGTTCAACTGATTACCGAATACAAAGAACCCATGCCCCAATCATCATCAGAAGCACTTCAGTTGCTTCATGATGAAGCTGAAGAAGGAGATACAAGTGCACAATATGCCCTTGGAGTGATGTATAATGAAGGGTTAGATGTACTTCAATCAGATGAAAAGGCTGTAAAATGGTTCAGAAAATCAGCAGAACAAGGGCATGCATATGCCCAACATTGCCTGGGAGATATGTATAAAAAAGGGAAAGGTGTGCCTCAATCGGATGAAGAAGCTGTCAAATGGTACACGAAATCAGCAGAACAAGGTAATGAATATAGCCAAAACGACCTGGGAGATATGTATAGAAATGGGGACGGCGTGCATCAATCATATGAAGAAGCTGTTAAATGGTACTGGATATCAGCAGAACAGGGTAATGAATATAGCCAAAATAGCCTTGGAGATATGTATAAAAATGGTGAAGGCGTGCATCAATCATATGAAGAAGCTGTAAAATGGTACACGAAATCAGCAGAACAAGGACATGCGACTGCGCAAGATAACCTTGAAGAAATGTACCGAAATGGGCAAGCTGTGCCTCAATCAGATGAAGAAGCTGTCAAATGGTACACGGAAGCAGCAGAACGGGGAAATGCAGATGCACAATATAACCTGGGAAACATGTATCAGAGTGGTAAAGGTGTGCCTCAATCAGATGAAGAAGCTGTAAAATGGTATTGGATATCAGCAGAACAAGGGAACGCAAGAGCGCAAGGTGACCTTGGATTCATGTATGAGAAAGGACAAGGTATCGACCAGTCATATGATGAAGCTGTTAAATGGTACAAAATTGCTGCAGAAAAAGGGAATGCAAGAGCACAAAGCGGCCTTGGATATATGTATCATGTTGGGCGATGCGTGCCTCAATCTGATGTAGACGCTTTGAAATGGTATAGAAAATCAGCAGAACAAGGAGACGCACGTGCGCAACATTATATGGGTATCATGTATAGCGATGGCAAAGGTGTACATCAATCAGACGAAGAAGCTGTCGAATGGTACAGAAAAGCAGCAGAACAAGGAAATCCAGATGCGCAACATTATCTGGGTATCATGTATAGCGATGGCAAAGGTGTACATCAATCTGATGAAGACGCTGTCAAATGGTACAGAAAAGCAGCAGAACAAGGAAATCCAGATGCGCAATATGCTCTTGGATATATGTACAGTGCTGGGCGAGGTGTACATCAATCAGACGAAGAAGCTTTGAAATGGTACAGATTATCAGCAGAACAAGGAAATGTATACGCGCTGTCTAACCTAAGATTAAAGTGTGATAGTGAACTAGACACAAATCCATTAAATGTAAATGAAGACTGCCTAAGTTACCTTTTAGGGGTAGAAGAAGAATGAGCGCAATATAATTTTTGAATAAGTATAATAATGAGAGGCGCGCGTCTCTATCAGATGAAGAATTAGTTAAATGGAACAGAACATTAGCAAAACGAGGGGATGCAGATGCGCAATATCACCAAGGAATTATGAATAAAGAAGGGTTATGTTTTACTCGGTCAGATGGATAAACTATCAAATTGTACATAAAATCAGCAGAACAAGAAAATGCAGATGGACAAAATGAACTGTGATGTGTTCCTCAATCAGATGAACACACTGTCACATTGTACAAGAAATCAGCAGAACGAGGACATAGAGATATGTCCTCAGCCCTTGAAAAATGTTTAAAAAAGGGCAATGGAGTATCGATCATTGTGGTAATGATAAGCTCAGGCTTGAGCATTTACTGGAATCCTATTTTTGAATGAATCTAAAAATCTAAAGATTGATTGAAAAATTGAATTGCTAAAAATTAAAAGATTTAAAATTTGTTTGCTGTTTGTCAAATGTTAGAAATAGGGAGTTATGAGTTAAATTATTCATCTGTTGTAACTTAATCAAGCTGCACAATATTTGAAAACTCAGTCATGTATTCTGTGTAATAAATTCCGCAAATGTTTTTTTCGGAACATTGACGCAGGAGTGGAGTCATCATCGCGATGTCATGACAAAACCTGATGGTAGCAAAATGAGGGGGAGACAAGAAGATCCCAATCTGCCTATAAAAGGCACATAGTCCATCACTAAATCCTGGCTTCTATTAAATTCATTGCAACTACACTTACCAAGGAGGTTGGATTAAAACTTTTAAAACAGAAGGATAGTGTCGTCACGAATGACAGAGTCGGGTGAATATACTTTAGGTAGCTCAACGGAACGTGTCCGAGTGATGTAGTCGTCTGTCGCGTAGGACTGGGCGGGGTGAGAAATTTCGGTGGTTCAGTGGTATAATTGGGGTTGTGAGTCGATAGCAAGGAGAGGAATCTTTTCTTAGTTTTATTCCACAAATTCTTTACAATCGTACGCAGGCCGCTGGTCACAATGATCCAGCGACAGTATAACAAGGGTGGGTACAAACAGGTAAAGGTAATAGTACGGAAGAGACGTATATGGTCAGGCAGGTAGGGTGATAAGGATCCCAATGTTTTCGGTGAGAGGTATATATAGTGTTCTCGCCACGTGTGAGGATCAAGATAAGTACATACATCGACGTGGGCGGGTGTCTTTGAGAATACCGCGCCGCGCGCGCGCGCGTGATGCGATTATGTAGCTCAATTACGTGCGGCAATACCGAGAGGAACGTTACAAAGGAAGGCGCCGTTAGGGTAAGCGCCCGCGAAACTGCTGAATAAACAAAGGCGCGCTACATTTGAGTTACCCGACTAAAATTACTCGCGATTACTGTAGCATTCGCGACACTCCCGGCAGAGAAAGAAAGGAAAGTTAACTGAAGAGTTTAGCCCTACAATCTCCTATGTATATATCAAATTGACATGAGAAGCAAACATATATCGAAAACCGTGGCTGAACTACTGACATTTGGTTGAGCACACGATTCCCTTTCCAGTTCAAGCAAGGATAATTGTAGATTTTACAAAGTGGAACGTAACAATAGTCAAGAATAGCCATTTCAATGAAAGGTATTAAACGATGCTCGTTAATTTCCATTTTGAGATAAAGGTGAAGAAATATGGAGTTGCTGGAGATAGAAGGAAGAATATGATGATTATATTTCTTGAGAAATTTGTCAAGTTCCTTGAAGGCCTTGTAACACTCAGCGATCTTGTCAATGTCCTTGATCTCCAACATCGCCGAACCAAATCTGACTCTCTCCTTCCATATGACCTTGCTCAAGTTTGGGCTTTTCTTGATACTGGTAATAACAGCCGATATTTGTCGATCGTTGTGGCGGATGTAATAAATTTCTCTCCGAATTTTTATCTTGTGTCGGAAGGGAGGGTTGACGATGTCGATATCTTCATCCCCATCAAATTCGATGAGTCGTATCCTGACCCAGAAGAGCGCCTGGATCATTGAGCGGAGTCTTGAGGAGCACGAAGAGAGGTAGATTAAAGAGATGATTGGATTAAGACATCGTAGTGCGGTTTCAGGATAAAGGCAGGGATGCCGAGGGCTTAGGACGAAGTTTATGATCATACGAAAAATTTCAGGAGGTAATAACTCTAAGGGAGCTAGTGGTTTCATCTCGAAACTTGAGTATTCGAAAAAGACTGATGAGTGAAGCGAGAACAAAGTCAGGCACGAATAACTGATCTCTGATTAATAGATTGGGAGATATATATATCGGTATCCACCTCTACAGACAGAACGACATTGTTTTCTTACAAGTGCGACTAAGGAAACGGTCGGGGTCGAGTGAGTTCTCGCGGCGCAAGGGGCTTATCGCCTCTTGCGTGCGCGAAGGAAAGCAGGGGTTCCTTTCGAGATTAACTCAAGAGGTGATTACTAGATAATAAGGCGTGAGATACTGCATGCGACGATCAAAGAACCCAGCCTAAGACAACAATTCTCATAGGTGAATTAAATCGAGATTTCCTATTAGACTTACAGTAGTTTTTGGGAATTTCTTGTCTTCCCCTTTCTAGAGAGACTTGATATAAATATGAAAGAAGTCCGAGTTACACATGAAATGAAGGTTTGAAGGATTAGGGGAAAGAAAATGATAGAGAGGACAATAATTACGCCAACTCCCAGGATTAACACCAAACTTGTGAACCAATTGCTATATAGCCAGGAAGTAATAAATCCGAAATCAATATTATTGGCGGTTTTTGGGGCTGAGATTACATTAGTTAGTGTACCTAGTCTGTCCTTTTCAATAAAAACTAGAGTTGCCTCAATTGGAAATGTGGTGGATCCCGCTGGACACAAGACTGTACAAGTTTCTCTTACTACTGCTGACTGGAAATTCATAGTAGCACTAGCTGTAACGCCCTGAGGAGTGCAGATGGTTGAAAAAGCACCCTTTCCGCAGGTGACATGTGCTAGGGCTTCTCCAAAATCGGTTTGGCATTCGAATTGTAGTTTGGCTCCCGTCAGGCAGTTGTAACAACCACCCAACTCAAGAGGCTTTATCTGACACCTGTTCCTTTCGGTTTTGGTGGAAAGACGAAACCCTTCCATTGAGATCTGGAGCTCCACTGCAGCAATCTGGTTGTAT
The DNA here is from genome assembly GCA_002796945.1 of Plectus sambesii. NCBI lineage: Eukaryota > Metazoa > Nematoda > Chromadorea > Plectida > Plectidae > Plectus > Plectus sambesii. The sequence continues at coordinate 14,260 of NIUQ01000090.1, forward strand.
TCCGCCTCGATTTTATTCCCAACTCCAGACAGCGCCAATCCTTGGGTGGTTAGTGGCAGGACGTGTTCAATTTTTGTGAAAAGATCTTCAAGTTTTCTCTCAACACAGTGGCAGGAAGCTCGTGAGTCTTGTCGTTGACAGGTACAGGCGTCATGCGGTAGATAGCATTCAAACCTTTCAGCCTTTTCTCGAGTTGCGCACTGCATTTCGCCAACCGTGCCCGAAACAGGTTGACTGCTGGCTGATGCTTTCACCAGCACGGTCTTCTTTCCATCAGTGAGGAACTGACTGCCCAATATTGGAACCGGGGGGGTTGTGACTGATGTCAGCGTCAGTTTGATGTTATTCCACGTGTAAGCCCTTCCCGGTTTCAAATTGAAGACTTGCTGATTATTTTCTGACGGTATATTTAGTCGTACCGTCGCCTTGACCTTGTATTCCCACACAGGGCATGAAAAGACTTCGTAGGTGGCGTCAGACGCAGGTACAGCATAAGTCCGATAGAATAGGCAAGCGGACTCGCAGAAAAAACATCCACATCCAGCGCATCCACATGACTCTGCGCAATATGTAAATCCAGGATAATTGTTGGCTTCTCCCTCCAGTTCTGCAATCTTTGAGTCGATTTTTACAGCTCCACATTTTTCGCTATGGCAAGATCCGGCTTGTGCGCATCGTTTTGATGATGCAACTTTCATTTCGAATGATCTCGTAAAATATTCATTTGTGGCTTGACATTCCAACGTAACTCTTTCAACTTCTATGGATAGAGTTCCGATCGGCTGCCCATTAGGATCTTTAATTAGTAGACAGGAGTCTTGTCCTTGGGGTACCAAAGCTAAGCGTGTTGTTTCGGTGAAGACGCATTCCATGTTTCCACCTTCTTGGATAGTACACATTGATTGCTGAGCCCTAAGAGTCGTCACTTCAGCGCAGGCTTTGACCGAGTTGATTTGATTACTTACTAAGAGGAGTGATGTGATGATAGTCATGAGGGGTAGGGTTGATGGCGGCTTATACTGAAGTCTGGTTGATCTCCCTTTTGGTTTAAATACAAGCTGATATGGTTCACTGCGTTGTTCGTTGGCAGATTCTTCATTAAATTCTTGTTGGAATGTAGTGTAGAGGGGAAGGTACATTTTTTCGTATGTCTTGGATCTGGCTCGTCGACAGATAAATTTACAAAGTCGGAGGCACTTCCACAAGCCATAAGAGCCATAATAACAGCACTGGCAGCCATATTTAAGTATCTTGATGAAGAGGTAGAGGGTGACCGATCCAAAGTAGAGCATAGCAAAAAGAACAAGGAAGGTCCACTTTGGTGCACACTGTGGATTGCCGATGAGGTCCCAGCAAAAGCTGCATTGGATCATTTCGCAATACGGAGAAGCTTCGCATTGTGTTCCAAAGTCCTTAATAAGATAGCCGTTGGACCATATCTTTACCACAATTTCATGGGATTTGATTACTACATCCGTTGGAAACTGAATTCTTTCTTTTTCTTTGGGATGGCTCATCCGGTAGCAGTAAGGTTTCGCGCAAGCTTCAATTTGTCCAATATTTTTCTCCATGGTTATTTCAATTCCACCTTGGACGCATTTCAAGGAGCATTCGATGCAGAGAGGATTTTCAGCTGGTACTTTCTTTGGTCCGTAAATTGTAACGGGTATCGATCCCCATGCTTTGATAGGGATTTCCCCATCATCATTTACAAAGAAGACTACCTCGTGGTTTCGATAATAACAAAATTTCGTCCCAGTTGAAGCGCATTGATGAGTTTCACAGAAGTCTGGAGTACCAACTTGCGTGCCCTCTCCTTGGCATTCAAACTCCTCTGTTGTCGATTGAGTTCTTCTCAACTCCAAAGTTTTCACAAGATGTGATGATCCATTGTAGAGTTGAATTTTATGAAGACGAGTGTGAGTTGGATTGTCATTGCATCTTGGATCCGGTTTAAATGAGCAGACATTGGGTTGTGCCAACTTGAGGATAGAAGCGACGTCTCCCTTGATCTTTGGTAAAGGTCCAGCGTAATAGGAGCACTGTTCCGCCCACTTGGGGCAAGCGCACAACGGTCCACAAATTCCATTGCCGCCAAGATGTCCTGACGGGCAAGTTTTCTTGATCCAGCAGAGATTTCCCTGGCTAGTTCTCATGACGACAACTCCTTCCTTGAGGCAGGTCTGTGATTGAATCTCAATCAGAGCCCCTTCTTCTGGACAGGTGTTTCCTTGAGCGCCATTCATAAAGATGCAGAGCAGCATGCCAAGGGTGTAGAATAATTTTGTTGGGTTTCTATAGTTAACACGTTGAGCTCTTGTGGGGCGAACTGGTTTTATAGTAGTAACACTTGGAGCTTCATTTGCTTCCACTGGAGTGGTAGTAGGATCGTGGTGAGGTTGTTCTTCAGAGATTTCAAGGGGATAAAGCAAGTTGATTGGGCGGTTGACAATGGTCTTGTTTGGGAGAATAACCTTAGCAGAGCGGATTTCTCCATCTCTTCCCTTCTTCAACTCAATAATTTTTCCTAACTTCCAAACGCCGCGGGGTATTCCTTCCTCCTTGATAAGAACAATCTCTTCTAGTTTTGGAAGGGTAGTGGCGTGAATCCTGGGTCCCTTATGGTTGGTTTGATATCTTTCGCGTAAGCTTAGTAGATACTCGCCATGCCACAATGCCCAGAATTTGTCCAGATTTTCCAGGCTTTTCTTCCATACTTGCAGTAGGCGTTGCTTTGAGTCAATGCCTGGTGGCAGATATTCGGCGTTCTTGTGGTCTTCTTCCAGTGGAGGTATTCCAATTTCACTCCTGGGCAAAAGAAAGTCAATCGGCCGCAACGTTTGATGAGAAGCAAAATCGTTGTAAAGATATGTGAGTGGTCGGGAATTCACTACCGCTTCCACTTCAGGGAGTAGCGTGTAAAATTGTTCAAACTTCAAGCATTGGCGGCCAATAGTTTTCCGCAACGCTTGCTTGACGACTCCAACCAATCTCTCATAGAATCCTCCTTGCCAGGGAGCATATTCTGTGATAAATTGCCAGTCAATCTTGTGTTGCGCAAAGTAGTTGTTGTTGTTGTCATCTTCCCATATTGGTGACCACGCCAAATCCATTGTCTTCTGAGTGAGCTTGAAATGTGGGGCGTTGTCCGATATAATTTTATCAGGCTTTCCCCGTCGAGCAATGAATCTTCTGATGCAGTTGAGGAATTGTTGTGCCGAGAGATCCAGGATGGGCTCGAGGTGAATAGCGCGAGTGACCAGGCAGGTGAAGAGGCAAATCCACACTTTGAATTTCTCATTCATTGACTTGATCCAAAGTGGGCCAAGATAATCCAGTCCTGTATACTGGAAAGGATTTGCTTGTCTAACTCTTTCCTTTGGAAAAGCTGGCATCTTTGGCAAGTTGTAGGGGCCCACGGAGTATTTTCTGCAGGTGAGGCAATTCTTGATCGCCTTTTGTACTTCGACCCGACCCTTAAGGATCCAAAATTCTTGTCGAAGTTGAGCCAAGGTATGTTGCACTCCACTATGCAATGCTACTTCATGTCGATCTCTAATGATGAGTTGAGTGACATGCGTTTTCCTGGGCAACAGGATAGGATATTTCAAGGTTTCTTCTTTGTCCGCATTGGATAATCTTCCCCCACATCGTAAGATTCCTTCTTTGTCTAGGGATACACCCAGTTGGTCGATTAACTGATTCTTCTTATTATTCTGAAGGGCGTGGAAAACGCCTGGAAAATTCTGTCGTTGATTTTGCCGGAGAGTAAATAAGGTGGCAGTCTTGATGTCGTTTGAATTGATTTGACCATTGTCCTTGAGACGATCCAGGAATTGTAATTTTTGTCCCATCTTCTCCTTTGTCTTTTCTGAGAGTCGTTTCCAAATCTTCAGTTTGATGAATCGTAAACAGTGAACCGTGACTCGCAGTAGCTTGGACCATTTTGAGAAGCGCTCAATCTTAATCACCGGGTCGTAATTTTCTCCAGGTTCTATGGCCATGAGGGTTGCTTCATGAAAAAACTTTGAACCCTTTGATTCATTGTTAATTTCCTTCTGAATATGTGGTTGAAATTCCGGCATGTTCCATTCAGGCCACTGGTGATTTGCAGTTTTCAGCCACTTCGGTCCATTCCACCAGAGTGAGTTGTCTTCAAGTTGCGCTGCTTTCAATCCTCTTGATGAGAGATCAGCGGGATTTTCATCTGTAGAGATATATCGGAAGTGAATGTCTTCCTCAGCCCGAATTTCCTTAACACGATTGGTGACGAATGTTGAGAGATATTTTGAAGATTGGATCCAGTGTAGGACGCATTGAGAGTCTGACCAGATGATTTTCTTGTCCACATGTAGTCTTAGCTGGTCGGCCACAAACTTCATTATCCGTACTCCAATTAGGGCAGCTAAGAGCTCCATTCTGGGCAAGGATATTTCTTTTTGCGGAGTAAGACGATTTTTGGAGAAAAGAAGATAGGTTTCTACAGAACTTCCGTCTTCAACGCGAAGATAAACTACTGCCGCATATGCATCTTTGGATGCATCCACAAACGTCAGCAGTTGATACCTTGTGTTCTTTCCATGCGGCGCAATATGTCTTGGGATAAAGAAGTCTTGATGCCGCCCCCAATCTTCCAGGATATCCTTCCATTTGCTGATGAGGATTTCGGGTAAGGGTTCATCCCACTCATATTTTTCTCGCCAGAGAGTTTGGAAGAAAATCTTGCCCTTTACCGTAATTGGCGCCAGCATTCCCATTGGATCAAAAGTACTTGCAAGAGTTTGGAGGACTTCTCGTTTGGTTACTGTAGATGCGCCTGGAGACGTTGCAGAAAGCGATATCTTCAGGGTGTCTTTCTCAGTGTTCCAGAGGAGGCCTAGCACCTTCACCTTTGTTTCTTTCAGCTTGTCTTCTTCTGCGAGATAGTCACGGAATTCCTTTGAATTTGACGTCCACTCTCTCAGATTCATCGAGACTTGCGAAAACAATTCCTTGGCTTTCTTATAAAGTTGATTTGCTTCTTCAACAGTTTCCTTTCCCGTCAGGACATTATCCACGTATATGTTGTCAGCTAACTCAAGTGCTTCCTTTCTTCCACTTTTTCGTAAGTGATGTTGCAGTGTTGCACTTAGAAGGAAAGGACTTGAAATTACGCCAAAGGTAACGCGACAAAATCGGTAGATTTGTACGTTTTCCTTTGAAAAAGGTTTTTCCGGATTCTTCAACCAGAGAAATCGGGTGACGTCTCTATCCGCCGATTGCAATCCAACTTGCAGGAACGCCTTTTCAATGTCGGCGGTTAGTGCGATAGGGGCCTTTCTGAACCGCATCAACAGACCACATAGATCGGGTAAAATGACCGGGCCTCGATATAAGCAGTCATTCAGACTGTTGGAATTCTTGTTCATCTTTGCCGATGCATCATACACAATTCGCACCTTAGTGGTTGTTTTGGAAGGGGTCACAACTGGGTGGTGCGGTAGGTAATGTTGAATCGGTCCGGTCTCTTCCTTTTCTTCAACTCTTTCAATGATTTCCTTAGCTAGTTGGTCTTGGATTATGTCGTTGTATTTCTTGAGGAGGTCAGCTTCTCCACTGAGACGCTTCATCAACGATTTTAGTCGGCCATAACATAACCAATAGTTATCGGGGAGTTGAGGAAACTCCGATTTCCATGGCCACTTGACGTTATATCGACCGTTTTGGAACACGATTGTGTCGTCAAGTTGTTGTAGAGCAAGATCATCATCCTTTGTTTCTGGGGAGTCCTTTATTCCGATAGCTTCCAGACTCCAGAATTCTTCTACATTTCTTATGGCTAATTTTGGTGGGTTGATCTTTGGGTGAAAATTCAACCTTTCTTCGGCTGCAGTGAGGATGGTGTACATGTTTGAATCCTTGCTCTTCTCCTTTGTTTCCTGCTTCCCTCCAATGAGTATCCCAACTTTGGAAGGAATCAGGTAGAGTCCGGAAGAGCATTTGATGGTCTCCTTTGGTTCCAGAAATTCCCAAAAGTAATCCGAGCCAATTAGTATGTCTGGTATGATGACTTCATTTTTCGTTTGGATATTATCGGCAAGATTTCCTGAAGAAATTTGTTTGAAGATACTGATGTCGGTTTCCTTCAGAGCTTTTCTTGGCAATTTATTCGTCAGCATTGGGAGCGCACTTGCTTTAATTGTCTTTGTTGAGCCATCCTTGAGCAAAACTTCCACTTGCACTGTAGAGCTTTTCATCTCCTGTGGCTGCTCAGACGCAAACGTGTAAATTGAGAGGGTGTCCTCGCTTTCTTTCTTCAATTTCAGCTTGTCAGCCAATTCCTGCGTGATGAATGATTTCTGACTTCCACTGTCAAAGAAGATATGCACATCGACTGCTTCTTCTTTCCTCGATTTCATCCCTGGGTTGAACGCCTTTGTTTTAGCCGTGAGTAGGACTACTTCATGACGGGTCGGTGTAGCGGGTTTCTTCTCTTTCGCTTCCATCGATATTTTCATCACGTTATTTTCCTCTCGTTCTTCCCGATCAGACTCATTGGGTTCTACTTCTTCGACCATAGCATGAGCTTTCGTAGGTTGGGTGGGGTTAATTCTTTGATTCACATTCGAAGCAGTTGGCAAACGGTAATCCATGCTGGATTTTTTGTTAGTACACAATGCTCTGTTATGTTCTCCCTGACAGTATATGCACTTTCGCGTGAAACGGCATCTACGCGCATCGTGTCCATGTTTAAGACAACGGAAGCACAATTCAAGTTCTCTTGCCCTTTCTTGACGCGACTCACGTGAGGGAAACTTAACACATTGGTCATTGAAGTGATCCTCGCAACAGAACGCGCATGGGTAAAGGTTTGTCATTTTCGCAAGGGTGGTACCATTTCTATCGTCATTTGCTGTCAGCGCCGCGAACGCGTTGGTAGAGGCATGCAGTGGAGGCTTCGCTTTCCATGGTCTACTATCTAATCGCTGCTGCGGGGGGTTGCTCTCAGTTTTAGGCGCATGTTGCGCAATTTGCCACGCTTCCTCTCTTATGCGAACTAAAGCATCTAATTGCGCTCTCAGTTGATCCATCCGCCACAGCTCATCGGGGGATTTGTATCTCCCTAGTTCCATCAGTATGGCAGAGGGCAACTTTTCTTGAACAGTCATGATAAGATTTGGCTGGTTCACATCTTCCCCCAACGACTGCAGTTGTCTACAAACGCGGTCTACTTCCTCTAGAGTACTACGTAGATCGACCGTTTTTCCTGTGGAGATGGGTATTTTACGGAGTTGGGTATACAGGGAGCGCTTGATAACATTAATGTTACCAAATCTATGTTTGAGGATGCTTATTGCTTCCTGATAATTCGCGTTCGTGATTGCTATCCCCTCAATTGCTGTATGAGCCTTTCCCTTCACGCAACTGATTAAATAATTAAACTTTTGAACTTGCGGTATTCCTTGACTGTGGATGGTAGATTCATAAGCGTCCCAAAATTCCGCCCACTTCAATGGATCTCCATCATAATTGGGTAGCTGAAGCTTGGGTAGTTGTATCTGCTTGAACGTTGCTCCTTCTTCGAAGACTTTTGGACCATCTTCATTTGGCAGTGCCACTGATTTGAAGATCCTTGGATTGAGTAATTGAGCTTGGTTTTCTTCTGTATCTCGCAAGCGGGATTGCAGGATTAGTAGCTCATCTCTGGCTTTTCCCATGAGTTCCATGAATGAACCCGAAAATTCGATCGTTTCTTGGTATATTTCTTCTTCTTGTGCCAATTGCTCCGCCGCGAGGGTTCGCATGTAGACGCCCCATTCCGTATTACTTGCATCCAGTATGCCAATCGCTTCTTTGACGCGTTGAATTTCATGAAGAAGTTGGGATCTAGCTCTATCCAAGACATTCATATTTTCTTCTCGGGTTAATTCGGGATTCATTTCTGGACTGATATCTGGCAGGTTATTCAGTATATCCTCCAGTCTGGTCCGAGTCGACTCAATGATACCGCGGAGAGGTTTTGACATTTTTGTTGATGTCAAATGCCGTTGAATTTCTTGCTGATACTCAATTCTCTTCGAATTCGCTAACCTTGTTTACTGCGGTTTTTTGAAAGCCGAACGGTGAGATGGCTGTTGATCGCGGTCGAACAGCCTTGACTTCCTGCTGCAGAGCTCAATCGTACAGCTCAATTTCTTCGGAATTCGCTGAAGGAGATGAATCCACCAGCTCACTCTTGTGCTGCGGCGACACGCTGGGCAGCTTGACTTCTTTGACTTTGCTGAGGGAGATGAATCCACCAGCTCACTCTTGTGCTGCGGCGACACGCTGGGCAGCTTGACTTTTCACCGGAGAGACGATCTTCCCGGCCGATGCACCAATTCTGTCGTCACGAATGACAGAGTCGGGTGAATATACTTTAGGTAGCTCAACGGAACGTGTCCGAGTGATGTAGTCGTCTGTCGCGTAGGACTGGGCGGGGTGAGAAATTTCGGTGGTTCAGTGGTATAATTGGGGTTGTGAGTCGATAGCAAGGAGAGGAATCTTTTCTTAGTTTTATTCCACAAATTCTTTACAATCGTACGCAGGCCGCTGGTCACAATGATCCAGCGACAGTATAACAAGGGTGGGTACAAACAGGCAAAGGTAATAGTACGGAAGAGACGTATATGGTCAGGCAGGTAGGATGATAAGGATCCCAATGTTTTCGGTGAGAGGTATATATAGTGTTCTCGCCACGTGTGAGGATCAAGATAAGTACATACATCGACGTGGGCGGGTGTCTTTGAGAATACCGCGCCGCGCGCGCGCGCGTGATGCGATTATGTAGCTCAATTACGTGCGGCAATACCGAGAGGAACGTTACAAAGGAAGGCGCCGTTAGGGTAAGCGCCCGCGAAACTGCTGAATAAACAAAGGCGCGCTACATTTGAGTTACCCGACTAAAATTACTCGCGATTACTGTAGCATTCGCGACAGATAGGACGGAGAAAAGCTGACAAATCAAAGTGCTCCAAGTTTCTCAGTGATCGTGACAGATAGTGCATGAAGCATAGACTGTAAATAGAGAGCTATGCGCGAGTGTATGGGACTTGATGACAGGGCGCGCAAACGCCCCAGACACCTGAATCTATTTCAAGCAAACAATTCGAATTCTAGCAAGATACGATACTATGCGCAATTTAAACTTCATTATGGGCACTATTTATTTAAGGCTGAGGGTGGAATCCAGTTATTGAAAATATAAGCACAAAATGAGTATTTCGCATAGGAGAATCTTACAATAATGAGACAGAGCAAAAGCATCTCGTTTTTTCTGCGAAAGCTGCGAATTAAGGTGACACAAGCGGTTGCGTTCACTTGAACAACAATTAAAACGCGCCCTATGTTTTCGTAGTCTTCAAACGCGCCCTTTTAGACCTTAACGTACTGAAAGCATCAAATATAGGGCGCGTTTTAAGTATTTATAGGGCGCGGTTTTTAGTTTTTCCCCGTTCAATCTACGGTTTAAATATCCGTAGCACGGCTTGCAAAATAGGAGTTAATACAAGTATTGCTTGCTCAACCTGTTTCAAGGTTACTTAATACTTCAAAAGCAACCTTCAATAACATTTATTTGTGAAGAAATTAAATGCTATAGAAGCTGATTAGTAAACTAAAACAAATGCTAAGCGTTCAGTTGATCAATTCATTCTCGCATTTCCTTTACATTGTGTGAAGCAGTGCATCTGCATGTCACAGTGATCAAAAATTCGCGCACGTTAGATCGATGTTAATTGCTGATATAACATTCTCTTTCTAACAATAAGTTGGCGAAAGCAAAAATGAGCCAGCCAGCAAATTTTCGCAAGGAGGCCTTGGCTTTTCATGCAAATATCAGCGAAGTGCACAATAAGGACACGCCGAATGCGATTCGCAAAACTGCGAACTACAGCGAGAACAACATTCAGGGTTCGGTCGGAATACTGTGGTCTGAGTCGAAAAATATCTCATGACTGGAATCTTCTGATAAACAAAAACAAATCATGAAACAAAGATAGGATGCTGGTGTTTCATGATGGCTCTGGATGTGAAAGTCCGATTGTGATGTTGGATGGAGTAGTCTAAATCTAGTATAGCTTTCAGAAGTGAAATTAACGGGCTAATCAATGCAGCAACCGATCGGAGACACCCAGTTCGTTTGATCGGTCAAATCCTATAGATGAAGTTATGAAGTACTGAGTAATTTTTTCGCGCGGAAGGGTTATTGAATTTTATCAGAAAGATGTAAAGTATATCATATCTCTTTTCAGCTAACGCTATCATCATAGCGGAACCGCATTATCGTTTGTCATACGGTCACGCTCGGAGCAAACAGTGAACAATGCCTATACAGAAGATAGCGTTTAGCACCCGGTTCGCTCGAAGAGAGAAGGAGAATGAAAATTTTTACGTTGTGATCGCCAAGGGCACTATTCTCTCCTTGCTGGACATTCTACTTACATTAGCTGGTACGCTTTTATGTATACATTTTTATTTAAATAGGTTTAATCGAACAGCCGAAAAATGAAGCGGTATTTTAATTTCGAGTTGTGACTTGTACAAAAGAAATTGAGATTAGAGTGCTAAAACTAGGCTCTTATATAAACGTAAAGAAAGACCTACTTATTCGACTTGTGAAATATCAAAAATGTAATTGATATCGTGGTTCCATACTTTGGCGAATTCGGCTTATTAAAAATTCAGATAGATTCGACTTGTAAAGAACTGACGAATGAGTCTTGATTCGTTAGATTAATCCTGCAACATGTCGAGTCGACGAACAAGTCGTCCCCCAGTTCGATTAATCATTCGTTTGTATTTCAGTCGGAACCTTCGCATTTTTCATGTTGATTGGCTACATCGTGTCGCCAATAGAGCGGGGATTCTACTGCGATGACAAGAGTATCACAAAGCCGTTAAAGCCACACACCATCACGCCATTGCATCTAATACTGGCGACTCTTTGCGTTCCGCTGTTCACCGTTTTCATCTGCGAAGGCATCTACTTCTCCCGATTCCGTAATCAAACCCTTTCTCTGCGCAAGTATTTTGCCAGTTCAACAGGAATCTATCTGGCGTACCTTCTGAGTAGGTGTCTTGCTCATTCTTCAGTTATTTTTCTCATTTTTCAATTCTTTGGTGAGGCGAGATCGTGTAGAATAATTATTTGATTGCAGAAATCCTTTTGGATCATTTCTATGACTATAGCATGATAAATTGAAGAGCGTATATTTTTTACGAGTGGGAGTCTGCTTTGAAAATGTTCTTTGCGTTAATACGCGCGCTTTTAAGGTAGATTCACTTTTTTCTAAGGTATATACATCGCCGTTCATCATTCGTCGCTATAAAACTATATATCGTCAAAATAGCGTTCCAACTGAATGCCGAGATAACGAAATTTAATGCGAAGGTGACGCATTATAGTGAAAGGCTGTGTATGTGCAGTTTTACATGATAAAGTCGCGTGCGACATGTCCGTAAAATGAAAATGATCGGCCCCACCGTCTTTTCTTACATTGGCGACATGTTTAAGCGACCGAGATTGGCCGACGAAAATCATCGTAATACAGGAATTCTATTTTAATACTGCCAAACAATCCTTTTGTCGCTTTTAAGTAAGATTACTCGCATTGTTAAGCATAGTGAGCAACCAACAAAAATCGTAATAGAGATACGATACAGTGAAACCCGGATAAGTGCACATCGATGCGGCAAAAAATTCTTGTGCACATATCCGGGTTGTGCACTTATCCGGGTTTATATCATGCACAAAACATAGGGCAAAAAAGTTTGAGGCATGGATAAGCCTCAAAATCTTGTGCACTTATCCGGGTTTCACTGTAATATAAATAGATGGAGTCATATTGCAGCATTCTCGGTGGCGACGTTGATGATGGAGATGGCCAAATGCGCCTTCGGTCGACTTAGGCCACATTTCCTCGAGGCTTGCAAACCGGACTGGTCACTCATCGACTGCACAACCGATCCGACCGCATTCATAGCCGACGCTCATTGCACTAACGAAGCGCGCATGGTGCGTACTGGACGCGGAAGGTACCTATTTCATATTCCATACGGTTATTACGTCGTTTTCATATATACTATTTCCACTACAACAACGATACTTTCCACTTCAAAGAGGATGGTTTTCAAATCATAAAGGATATTTCTCATATCGATTAGACTAGAAAAGCGTCCTTTTTGATTTCGAAATGTCTTGAATTGAAAAGTATATTCCTATTAAAGGGGCATCGATCATATGTTAAATGGCAAATATCAACCAAGTTATGCTATATTATAACTAGTAGTATCGGCATTATCACCATATTCCTTTATGGATCATTAAATTCAGATGCATCAGTTAAAAGCTAAGTATTTCAGTTTGGCCAACTTTTTCGATCTGTTTACTGTATTCAATCGTAACTAATCCATTTCTATAATAATTTCGCCGAAACTATTCAGAATTTCTCTTTTTGTAGAAAGATACCGCTCGAGGTTTGCGATATGTTTAGAATAAAGTTTAATTTTGTTGAAAATTGCTCAAGTTATCCCTCTTACAGTGTGGCGTAATGCACAGTATGCCATTTAGATTTCATTTATACCTCAGCATGACGGAAGTATTAAACGTCTGGCATCGCCGATGTGCTAATGCAGTTTTCTTATTAATTAGTTCCTTTTTGACATTTATTTGATGACTTCCATGACAAAATTAGCTATGCTTGCGACACTACATCGTGTTTGGCTTCTGTCGGTTCTCAAAAGGCCAAGGGACAATAGATCGAGTTGCTTTTTTAGCGTGACGTTTCTATTGCATAGAAGCGATCCCAGTTCTAATATCGCACCATTCGACTCATTAATTACCGATACGTAATTGAAAAATAAAGGGTATGCTTTATATTGCGCCACCCTGTAAGATTATTGATAACCGCTGACATTTCAATTCTCCGTCCAATCAACGGCTGAAAAAATATCGTAATCTTAAGTTCTTCCGTCTATGTTAGGTATCGGGTTCAATAACGGTTGGGGCTGAATGGGACGTACTTATGCGACAGCCAATCCATTTATCCACGAGTGCAACAGTGACACAGTCGTACTCTAGGGGAACACAGAAACAAATGATCAATTAGTTGATTATCATCACTGCGAATGGATGAATCGACAATTGATAAATGATCAGTAACCTCGCTAGCGATGTTATAATGTTGCGATTGCAATAGTTTTATGAAAGTGATCTCTGAGAGGTTGGAGAGTTGTTGGCGTTGAGACCCGTTCATAGTTTAAAAGTCCACGGTTTCTGTTTTAAAGCATATGATGAAAATGAAAATATATTAATTGTTTGATAGCATAAGAGAAAGTCGATTAAAACGAAACTCAGACGACCATTTTAAATGTCCATTCCAATAGAAATGATTTTTACAGAAACGCTTTTATTTCAGCTTTCCGAGCGGTCATTCCGAAGGAGCGGTGTTGGCGTTTATGTTCCTGTACTTCTACTTGACCGAATTAGTAGCAGTGTGTAAAACTTCGGATCTGCTGCCGAAGATTCGAGCAGTGGTGTTGGTATTGTTCGGGATTTGGGCGGTAGTCTGCTGTGCGACACGCGTCACCGACTGTTGGCACCATCCCACAGACGTCTTAGGCGGTGTCACACTCGGCTTTCTTAGTATTTACATTCCCTTTGGTCGTACCACGCGCACTTACGCTTTCGACAGTCAATTGTTGGCTCCATAAGGCTTTTTTGTTTTCTTTGTCGACTATTCTCTTTGTTTTGCCTGGATCTTCTCGAAAATTACAGTACAAATCGTTTATGCCGGTAAATGGAGAACATGCAGATTTTGACGCGTCTTAGCAATTTGCTGTGTTTAAACGATTATTGTTTTGAACAATGTAAAGTAGACCGAAAATTCTGCGACTGGCCAGACCTGATCGCTGTAAGCAAATTAATGCTATAAACGATTTCTACTGTACCTCCCATCGGGCTTCTGCTAGCTCTATCAAACTTTTTTTGTAAAGGGAATTTTTGAGAGAGAACAAGCTTGGTAATGTTGAAGCCGATGCGTAGTTCGGTTGGTTCTTAGAAAATCTGATGACGAGTGTGTTTCTTTTGTGATTTCTCAATGGGCTTTCTGGCCAACGCAGATCAATGTCCATTTCCATCGCTCACTTGAAGATATTGTTAGTGATCGTTCATTCATTCTGACTGTGGTAAGGAGAACGTTCGTACATTACGCCGCGCTAGGGAGAGTGGAGCGTTTGAAAAGCCTTAAGCTCGAAGGGCTGATTAGAGTTAACGTGAGACGTGATAAAGTCCCCTTATGCCTCCTTGATAATTGTTAGATCAATAATGGGACTTCATCACGTTCACTCCAATCAGCCTTTGACGGACGTATGACGCTATGACGTCACCGCCATGCTTAACCATGCGAAGATGGGGGATTTCCGACGCTAGCCACGACCAATCTGGCCGAAAAGGGCCAAAAACAGCGCGGCTTAATTTATGAACTTTAAATCAATTATTGAAATTATTTTTACATCGAAAGAGTATATACGTGACTATGATACCGCCTGCAGCTGCCGTATGGATACATTAGCTTTATGCGTGTCATGTGAGTGGTTGCTTTGATAGCTTCTCAGAGTATTCAATCCGATTAGTGCGTGGATGATTTACTGTTAATAGAAAGTGACGAATAAATTTGACATAACATATTTGCTGAATCATTACCTTACGCTGTTCAGTGGCGGCGAAATCTATATATGCGCTCGAAATTATAGGCTTAAGTAGATTACGGTGGTATTTATTTGTAGATGGAAGCCATACGCAACTTTCGATCCGTTGGACGGAAAATTGTTTGCGTTGGACGTAATTACGGGTATGACCGATGACGTCAAGGCATTTGACACGAGGCGCGCTTACTTGCAGGGCTCACGCGGCGGAATTAGGTAATCCAGTGCCGAAGAAGCCAATGCTGTTTATGAAGGCAACGAGCAGCTATATCACCGAGGGGCAGGCCATCCAGGTGCCTACGGGCTGCCAAAACCTCAGCCAAGAGGTGGAGTTGGGCGTGATTGTAGGCCAGCGAGCCACTCGCATCTCTAAGGCCGACGCCATGAATTACGTCGGGATCGGATCCCTAAGCGTTGCGTAGTCCACGAACGACGCCCAGATGAGTGTACATGAGTAACGACGACACGTCTCTCGGTCGAGCCAAATTAAGACTGCAATCAGCGCAGGCCGACGACGACGCTTCGGTCGAGACGTCGTTTCGCGCTTCCATGGCTTCTCATACAGTGTAGTAGGGTTCGGGCCGCATTTCGCCAGTTCGGCCCTAATCTCCCCTTCGCTAATGGTTCGTTGCGCCTGCGGGCAGTGCGGCGAAAAACAGCCCGTCCCTAACTGATGCTCTGCGAAAGTTTTTTCTCCTTCTCCGTGATCGCCATCTAGTATAGTTCTCTGTCTGGCCATCTTGAACGTTAGTGTAGTGTGTACGTGCAGGCTGGCAGGCGCTGTTGAACGATTGGCGAGGAGAAATAGACGCGGTAGAAGCACAAAAAGGAGACGCGCGCGTTTTTGTTGATCACGAGATGGGCGGACTGCACAGGTGTGATAAGACGCCGATGACAGACTGACAGATCGGTGCTGAACGGCGTCACAAACAATCAACTCTTCCTGATGCCCCGGGGAAATTTGCCCATCGCAACGGCAAGGCCGGCGATGGCAAATCCGATTGACGACGACGTCGGCGCGCATCGACTCATCTCGTTCCTTAGCCGGCACACGGTTAGTTAGATCCGTCTGCGTTGCTGAGAACCGCCAAGCGACCGGCGCTTTTCTGCCTCCTGGCCAGACGATAGGCGCGCAAACGCAAGTCCGCCATAATTTGCTCCCCACTGGACCAATTCCGTTGGAACCGCAGTGTTTGTCAAGCCGTGAGCCGGTCGTTGAAGGACGAACGTGCGTGCCGACGACGCGTTCGTCTCGACGCGCCTTTGTCTCACCAGCGTATCCGCCGCCTCGTCCGGCGCTCAAAGCGTGACCGCCTCCATTAATTGTCGAAGCGGCGTCTGAAAGACTCCTTTTCGTCGGCTTCGCCATACACTCTCATTCATCGAATGTCACCCCAGCTAGCCGAAGGCATTTTTTCCATCGTTCCACTCCCCCATCATCGTCTATAAGCGTCGTTGGGTGTTGTTGTGCGTAGTTATTGCGCTCATAACGACAAGCGTTTGTTACAAGCAATTAGACAGACGGCTGTTTATGATGGCGGAAGAAGGATCAGAACGGTCTCGAATAGCCGATTCGTCGCGGCGCGTCGTGCTGCGTTCGTTCGCGTCGCTTGGTCGCGTCGAGAATTGAGCTCCGTCGCAGCGGCTGGTCNAGTGTGTGCTTTTGAAGAATATTGTGACTTGTGTGTGGTACTGAATCAGATAATTTAGGCTCGCGCGTACTACATGACGTTCAACATGTTTGGCTACGTGGTGCCGCTGGGCATCACCTGTGTGCTGTACTATTTCATGCTGCGGAAGCTGTGGTACACTCCGAAACCCGGAAGCCAAACGACGCGTCAACCAACAGTAACGAACGCCGGCGGCAGCGGCGGCGGCGGCGGCACAGTCTCGTCGGTCGGCAAAG
Organism: Plectus sambesii; assembly: GCA_002796945.1. Lineage (NCBI taxonomy): Eukaryota > Metazoa > Nematoda > Chromadorea > Plectida > Plectidae > Plectus > Plectus sambesii. The sequence goes on from NIUQ01000090.1 coordinate 30,890, forward strand.
GTCGGCCCGAGAACATTCGAGCAAAGCGCAAAGTCACTCGCATGGTGATGGGCGTCGTCATCGCCTTCGCCGTCTGCTGGCTTCCTCTCAATATCTGCTTCTTCTTTACCGGTCAGCAGTTGTTCCACTGTTTGGTTTCATTTTTATTAGCGCATGTCGACACGCGATCGCTTTCAGGTGTCGTATATCCGAAGAACCTAGTGGGACCGGGCGGCAAGTGGATGGTGATTTTTCAGATATTCAGCCAAGTGCTAGCGTACACCAACTCCTGTCTGAATCCCATTCTCTACGCATTTCTGTCGGACAATTTCCGCAAGGGCTTCGTGCGCATCATAGGATACGCTATCAACAAGTTGTTCTGCGGCCATCTGTGCAAAGAAGAGCGCTTCAAGACGAGCAACCGCTTAGAGTACACGAACACGAACAACGCCAACACGAACACGTTGTCGACGCGAAGCACGACAGCGGGGCGCGGATCGGTGTCGAATCGGGCGTCAGTGCAAATGAACACTATTAGCCAGCAGCGGGCGTCGTCGTTCCACACGATCTCGCTGCGTACATCAGCTAACGAGAGCTACGCGCTGTTACGCGACCGGCCGAGTATGACTACGGTACCGGAGCGGAAGGACAGCAAGTCGTCGCGGAAGGACAGTAAGTCGTCGCGGAAGGACTCGCGCGGGTCGCAATGCAGCGAGAAGTCGGAGGACATTAACGCCTGCGGTCCGTTGCCGACGTTCGAGAAGCACAGACGAAGCAGACTGATCGCGCTGCTCGAACTCAGCGAGGTTGACAATACTTCCTCGACTATCAGCTTCGATTCCGGTCTCTGCGCACACCTCGATTAAAAGGCTTTAAGTTGGAAGATTCCACGTTTTCTATTTCGAATTGTACGCAAGATTATCGACGATTTTCGACTTTTTCTTACCACACAGTCGATAATCATATTTTCTTTGTGCTTTGAAACTGACACCGTGAGCTTTTTTTACCTTTGAACGGGCCTCAACGCGAATGTCTCCCCAATCTCCTAGAGGTCATTTTCATAAAACTACTGCAATAGCAGCAATTATACTATCGCTAGCGCGGTGGTTGGTCATTTTTGGTTGTCGCTTCAAGCATTCGCAGTGTTTTCCGGTTTTCTGACCAACCATCGCGCTTGCAACTGCTCAGTTAGGTAATGCAATAGTCTTGTGAAACAGATCCCAGTAGGCCCAGGCGCGTTCTCATCGAAACATATCAAAAAAGTGATATTCGGGTCTTCTTTTAACGTCAGAGCTCATGTTCCAGTGCGTGCACAATGTGGCTTTAATTCTAAAGTTTCGGTGACTGCTATACGACTGTTTTTGCATCAAGCGATCAATGTTGTGTATAGTGTTCAAGATTGCCCATGATGAAGTTTATTCTTTTGCAACAGAGTGCGATCGAAGAACAAAGAAAAATGAAGGCGTTCCCATAAAATTTCTGCTCCGAAAATAACATCATTACGTAAGAGCTTTGCACAACTCATTCAACGAGTCTGTACAAGGAATAACGAAAGAGGATAGAAGGATATTTTCTCGCTAAATAAGCTCCTCTAAGTCTTCTTTTCGAGAGCTGAGACATTTTTAAGGCTTATATTAAAAAGCGCGACAATTTGCATTAAAGAGTCACGTCTTTTTTCCAAATTTGCTTGCACTTTCTTAAGCTGCATTTTCATTAAGTTTTTTTAGCAGCGCAGAAAGGATGAGCCCAAAGGGAGGGGAGCTTATTTCCGAGAAAATCCCGTATCATTCAATAAGCCAGCAGTGTTTCATAACCCTGCTACCGTAATCGTTCAAAAGAAGTAAATTATCCAACCAGTGCAACAAAGAAATCTCGATAACGTGTGACACGAATATCAAGCATTCACTATCAGTGTTGTCTCAGTGTACAACTGATGTAATTCACTGACATCTTTCTATACTGACTATATAGACCAAATTTTACGATACTGTTACCAACTTTCGCAGAGTTCTTATTTTCTGTGCAAAACCGCCAAGTAACGGTGGCATAGGTGGATGCAAAAATAAGGCACAGTAGCGCAGTTTTATCGCGCAAATTCGTGACCCGCTAAGAAGTGGTTTACTGAGACAACACTGCTTACTACACTACACACCGATTCGTTGTTTGAGCATCCATTCCAAGAAAGTAGCGTCGCGAACCCGTGCGTCATCAGACCCTAGGACGGCGCGCTTAGTTTTGGCCAGACTATTCAAAAGGCCAAAGAGGTGTGTGAGGGATCGTTGTTGCATCCGTCGCCGAGCGAACTGGCGCCAAAGAAGATCGGCGGCAGCGCCGGAATGTTGGTAGGCGAGGGCGTGGAGAAGGCGCGCTTCCGTCCTCGCCTGATTCAGGCGCAACAGGATGCGCTCTCGATTGCGTCGCAGGCATGCTGCCGAGCACACCCCCAGCGCCAGCCGCCATCTGATCTCCGTCTGGCAACGTGCCAATACCCAAGCGAGCAAGTTCGGCACTGTCAGCGGTAAATTATTCGGGAAACGCGCGCTGTCCGATTTCCTAAACGGCGAACGAGTCGATCAGTCGGCGACGATATGTGCAAAAGTATAGAGTCAAAATTTCCCGATCAGTAACAAGAAATTTTTAACTTGAAGGACGCAAACTGCTTCGAAAGTCGATAACACTTCATTCTGTTAATTTGCGCACATAATAACCAAGAAACGACTATCATTCTCGGTGAAAAGCAGTGTTTTCGCACAGAAAATTGAACGGGCGGAGGAACTCCCTTCCCTCCTCCATCACCGATATTCTCCTTCCTCTCAGTCTCAGAAGCGCGATTCATAGTTGCACTTGCTACGATATAAACTCATTTCACGAATGAAGTGCCGGCTCACGATCAAAAGTCGATTAAATCAATTAAACTTTGACTTCTAGTCTTCAAAGTTTCACCTGCACTAAAAATAGGTATTCTCGCCGTTCCCTATATTTCATATTCTCGCCGTCCCGGGAATTGCTTCCCCCCGTCCTCATACAGCCCAGAAGTAATAGATAATTACCGGCGCGCAGGAAAAAAGAGAACGGCTGGAAGGCGGTCGATAGCGAATTCCCATCGAAGAGTGTTCTTCGACACGTCGATGCTGCAAGAAAGCGCAATAATAGAGTATAATAGGGTAATACAAATGATCCAGTAGGCACTTTTTTTCGTCAATTCTAGCGTCAAAAAGATTTACCAACGGCCTTACGCCGAGATCACAGTAAGATATCAATATCAGCAGAGTGAAAATTCGGTATTAGAATCAGAAATTTGGTTCAAGATCAGCTTCGGCGTCATTTCACGAAACTGTTGCAATGACAATCGTGGGGAGCGCCGTGTTTGGTCATGCGTGACGTCATTAGAAGGTTCTTTACGCGCACGTCTTAACTGAACAGTCATCGTCCTATCCAATACCATAATTGCAACACTTGTAATTAAAAGAGCCGTGAAAGTCGATCTCAAAAATTAAATGATCACATCCCGATCCTCTATATAAGATATTACAGAGATTTGATTTCTGTCTCTGACGTCAGGTCAAGATCATAAATTTGCATTTTCGATCTGACGCTTGAGTTGGGGATGAGAAGTAAATGAAGTAAACCCGGGGCCGTGTTCGGTAACGCGCAGGAGTGCACGCCGCGAGCACACCGGCGTGTTACTGAATACGGTCGCCGGGTGTAGGAGATTTTCACCAAATCCTCTGCATTCTCTTATATCCGACTTTTACAGTATTTGAGAAACGAAATGTTGGGTAAGAGTCGTAAATAAAAACGGAAGTCATAAAAAAGGCAGGTGGGGATGAGTGGTTGGGGGAGGGGACGAAAAGAGGAAGAGCTTAAAAAACAGGGACAGATTACAAAAAAAAGAGCTTAAAAAGGCGGAAGGACTTACATAGCGAATTTGATGCGATCATTGAGATCCGATAGGTACATCGCGACGGAGTGAACGACATGCAGAACGCCCTGCGAGTGTCCATGCCCGCGCCCACCGGTGAGCAGGACGACGACGTCTTTGCCATCAGCGCCGAGCACGATATCATCGAAGGAATGCGCACTGACACGCAGCAGGCGAGTTTCTTCCTGTCGCCGTTCGTTCTTGAAGGCACTGCTTGTTCGCTCTTCCGTCAATCGATGCGGCGATAGGGAATCGTTGAGGAAGGAGGTAATGAAGGCCCTCAGAGCGGAGGTGTTGAGGGCGGTAGGCGCGTCGAGGGAGTACACCGACTCGGTGGCGTTGTCGAGCAAGACGACGCTCGCCACACTCGACGACTTCAAGCCCCATTTGCTCACAAAGTGACCGTACTGGCGCGAATCCAAGGCAGCGAAGCGAACCGTGCGGTTGGATTTGCAGTACACGCCGACGAATTGCTCGTCGATGTAGGGCTCTTCCCTGCCCGAGTCGTCATTGCGCGCCAGGTCGTATTTGAGTTGACGCGCGAGACGCAATTTGCGGCAGTCGGCGGAGGTGGTTTCGTCGTCGGCGGTCCATTTGGGAGATTCGGTGTTGCAAGCGTGGGGACAGTCCTTCCGACCAGAAGAAGATGAAGAAGACGCGCGACTCTTCCCATCGCAGCAGTAGTCTATCAGCGTCGGCGCCGGCACGAGACGGCTCAGTTCTTCGCAAGACTCGCTCGCCACTACCTCCGGCAATGCGACTGGCGACTGGTGGTGGGCGTCGAAGAACATGGGCGCCTTGACGCACTGCTCGTAGGTCCATCTGGGCGGGGACGTCTTGGGGAAACAGACGTCGCAGATGTTATACGCGGAAGCGACCGTCATAGGAGCAATTAGATCGTTGCAGCAAGCGCTGAGCTGTTGGCGTCGCGCGTGTGCGAGGCGACATCGCCGCGTGGCGTCGCGGATGATTTCGAAGCGACGCCGACGCAGATGAACCTGCTGGTGGACAACGCTCTCCGACGCCGTTTGGAACTCTTCCGGGTTGGTCTCGGCGCCCGGCTGGTAATCGCAATCAAAGTATTCGTGCGCGATCTGGCGGAAGACGGCGAAGTCGGGCTGGTCGGGGTAGAGCGGCTCCTTTGGTGCTAGCAGAAGCAGCAGCGGTCCCTCGGCGAGCATTCGTTGCAAATGGTCGCTCTTTACTCCGATTGGAACTCCTGAAGGAGGGCATATGTCAGGATTAAATCGACTGATGAGTGTGGGTCTATAGGGATCGGGAAACTTCGGCATCCTCAAGATTCTGGTTTCCCTCTGTCGCAGAAGTGCGTTTTACAGACGCTACAAAATCATGCTACTTTGGTATTTCATTTTGCGAATAATTTAGCGGCTCAAAGAAGTGCAAAGGTTAATTAGATTGATAAAAACTGACTTTTACCTATATTTTAAACCGACAAGCACGAAATACAGTTTCCTGCCGCTGTCAAAGTTGTCAAAACGCCGTTCCCGTTACAGGCCTTTTGATGAATGACAACAAACCTTGGGGAATCCACTGCACGCTTGAGTCGACGATCTTATTCGTCTTGATCCACTCCAAGAGTTTGTCACTGGCGTAAGGTCGATCGAGAGGATAGTCGAGTTCCTCTTGTCCAATGGCAATTTGATAGAGCCTGGTGTGACCCGATCGCGTTAAGTTTAGTCGTTGTGCTAGCTTCGCGTCCGTAACAATGGCGAAAAACAACTCGTCTCTTAGAGGATCTGAAAATGCAAATACTGTCACAAATGATATACATAAAGAAATTTATGGTCGTTCAATAAGAATAAATGAACAATCAAGCATACGCACTCGAAGAAGAAAAAAAGTTTTACGCGATACTTTTCCTCCTGTTGATATCTGTGAACAGCGTGCAATCAAACTAGTGGGAGGAAGTTATTCAATATCTGAACGGATTACAAATGACTAGTGATAGAGATCAGCTAATCAGAAAGCAGAGTAAGAGCAGAGGAGGCTTTAAAAAACTGCTGTTAGAGCTTAAAAGATCGTAGCTTATGGTCGCGCTTACGAAAGACCAAAGTACAATTGCAGACAAGACAACGTGCATCGCGTAATACAGTAAAATTAGTCTATAGCGGTACCTGAGGGACCGGTCAAAATAACCAGTATAGGTGAAATACAGGTATAAGCGAGCTTCATTGTCTGGGTAGATAAGCTCTAGGACCGGACAAAATGACCGGTTCATGCAAAATACTGGTATAAACAAATTTCGCTGTACTTTCTCCACTATATATATACTTAAATAAAGATAATAAAAGAGTATCACTACTCGAGTACAAACCTTCTTGAAGTGCAGCGATAGAGGCGGTGCGGAAGGTGGCGAATCCAGGCGGGTTGACAAACGGAGACTTGAACTCGAAATATCCCACCAACGCCAAATCGTGAGACGTCAGAAAGTCGACCGCCTCAGCTTCAGATTGAAGTCGTTCAAAAGGATTTATCACAGAATCCAACCATCTGAAACAATTTTTCATCAACTCACTCTCGCAAAGTCTTTTCATCAAAATTAGTCACGTTTTCATTTAAGTATCATTCTTGTACTCAATTTCGTCATTTCCGCATTAAATTCGAACGCTAGTTTGACAAAACTGACTGCAAGGTTGGCGAAATTGAATGCAAAAGTGACAATTTACGATGAAAGATCAAAAGTATGTTTATATTATCTACTTATGGATATAGTCCGCCGTCCAATGACTGTTGTACAGTATCGACTGGCTGCCGACATAAGCCATAACCACAGGATATGAAAATAGTTTGAACATCTGTTTGCATCGGCCGCCCGGATCCCAACAGTTGAGGGCCACGAAGCGAACCTGAAAAATCAGGGTGGTTATCTTCTACGAGAATAGTTAATGATGGCGCTACCTGAGAGTAAGGAAAACTTCTGGAAACTTGATCAAAATGCCAACGCATCTCTTGTGATCGTGCGCTCCAAGGCGCGTAATACATAATGACCACAATCTGAAATGAAGTGAACAGAGCGCGTGAAATTACATTAGACAGACGTTATCATATGGAGACGAGGTAAAGCGACGATCCGTTACTCACTACTAAGATAATATGTCACAACGCTAATTGCAACTTACACAGTGGCATATTCAAATTAGTATAAGGGTCAGTTTGAAGTTCAAAATGATTCGGCAGTTACAGTTTCAAAACCCACGCAAAAGATAGATTATCAATTGCTTTATAACGTTATCAAACAGTCGAAAATCGTATCTTATCCCAGCGTTTTTCAACTGAAACCACCAACTTATTTAACCCTAAACTGGCATTAAACTAAGAATGAGCTTTTAGGAACGTGTTTTATCTAAAAATCCTCGAAGCAGTTCAAAAAGTCAAATCGTCGCCGTACGAAGAGTTAAACGCAAGTAAAATACCTCTGCACTATTGAGAAGCGTAGCCGGTTCCCCATTATTGCCGTCGAACAAGTCGATCACCGGACTGTTGATCGGGAAGAAGCGTTGCGGTTTGGGCGCTCTCCTTGTCGCCAAGTGATTGTGCGAAGACCTAAATCATCCAAATAAGGCTCAGCTGGCAGTGCAAATCATCAAAGTACGCACACAGCGCCGTTGAGCAGTGTGGAGATGACGGACGCAACGAGCGTCGCTACCAGCAACTTGACCATCTGCGACTGATTTATATCCTGAACGATCCCTTTCCACACTATCGTCCACAAGGGCAAATTTCGCCGCTGTCTCGTCGCTGGCTCGCTCTCCTCCTCTCCTTCTTCCGCCTTTCCTTCTTCAACCGCTCCTTCTCCCTTGTCGACTCGCTCTCCTTCCTCTCCTTCCTGCTCTCCTTCACCCGCGCCTTCTTGGTTCAAAGCGTCGCCAACAGCTACGATAACAGCGTGCGAATCGTCGGCTTCACCGACGGGCGGGTCAAGTGCGTCGTCAACTGCGTCGAGCTGCCCATCCATAACCGGATCGAACCGGTTATAGCGCCAAGCTACTAACGCTGATGCATTAGGAGAGCATTGGGCGACGGGGCGCCAATGTGGTTACCGCGCGTCGTTATGATGACGCTATTGGCTCTCTGCGTCCTTTGCTTATCGACAGCGAGACATTAAATTTAGCTCGCGTTGTATAATGATGATGATGATGCTCAACTGCCCAGCTGTTCGCAACAGGCAGCCGTTACTAATACGCATTAGCCCAAAAGCCTAGCCGTGTGCGATGAAGACCACGTCAGTCTATCAATACCGTAACTTTTTTGCGCACAGGCGAAACGGTTCAGGACTTGCTCGACGACAAGCAATGTACGCATCAATAGACTGAATTACTCGTTTATCTGAGAAATGCCAAAATAGCAATGTTATAAATAATTAATTTTAATTAATAATCTATTTTTTAAGTGACAAAGAACAATTGTTGAAGTGAGAGCAACAATATTGAGAGGAAAACCAGGTCCCACATCGATCGCATGTGGATACAGTAATTACTTCAATAGTTTCGTTTAGGCTTCGTCGTCGTCGGCTGTTTTTCAAAACAAATTTCGTCGCCTAGCTTCAATTTTAAAACATTAAACTAGATTTCGGCGTTGAAGATACTTTTCGCATTCCAGGAATATAGGTATAGGCGGAAGCTTGTCATAGGATTACTGAGAATACGTTATTAATTATCTTAATTTGCGTTAGTAAATTTCAAATTTTTTAATGTACGTTTGAAGTCTTAGGGAATTTGTTGCGCCATTCTATGTAGTTACGATCGTTTAGATTTGTTCAAGTCATGGTAAAATGGTCTAATTTAGTGCATTCGCAATTTGTCGATGAATATTGCGTTTTGAATATATAGGTTTAGAAATTTTTGAAATAAATATTACACTGAACCGTAGCTATGAATTTGTTCATGATTAGGAAACTTTAACCAAACAACTTTTAAGCTCAGAGTAATTTTATCTACTGTAAAACATTCGAAATCAGTCAATATACCGAACGCCCTTTGTGATACGAGTGCTACAAGTATAAAAAATTCGCTTTTCATTCAAAGGTATTCAAATTCAGAGCCGTACATCTGATCTAGTCTCGACTAAAGTAATTTTGTCTGGTCAAGTAAAGAAAATTTAGAAATTATAAAATGAGCTTGTCTTGCGGAAACCATTTGTAATAAATCTTATTATCGCGAAGAGTAATTTAGAAATCAAGTTATAGTTAGTGTATATATCGAGAGAGATTTTGTTTATTGCTATCAGTTACTGAATCATACGATAAAGCATTTAAGTGTTCATAAACTACTAAAAATTTTAACTTCGGCCATTTTGTTGTGTGAATTAGATTGTTCTATTCAACTATTAATAGACACAGTATTCTGCCAGCTAGTATCTCTAATCATGCTGACTTAAAAATTCAGTCCGGTGACATTTAAATGGCGCGCGCTTCAGTTTTATGTAGTAATACGTATCCAAACATTCCCCAATCAAAGAAAACGTTAAGCTGCATGTTTTTACTAGATTAGTTGAACTTTCGAACTTTGTGTTAGAACATTGGGTGGGTTTCACATCGCGTACTTTAGCTAAAGTCGGACTTAAAGCCTATCCTTTATCATTGGGCCGGTTTCACATCGCATACTTTAGCTAAAGTCGGACTTTACGCAATGATAAAGGATAGGCCTTAAGTCCGACTTTAGCTAAAGTACGCGATGTGAAACCCACCCATTGCGTAAAGTCCGACTTTAGCTAAAGTACACGATGTGAAACCGGCCCATAGTCTCGGTTGTTTGATTTTCTGAAATTGTACCTAAAGAACTTGCTATTAAATATGACACTCCTGATCCAAGCTATTTATTGAATTTGTTTTTTATGCGCTTTTGTTGTTATTTGTTTAAGAACTATTTTCATATTAAAATTTCTTATTTTACCAACTTACTGAAAGCCTTAAATGATTTAAAGCAAGTATTTAGCATTCGTTCATTCAAAATATTAAAATCGCGGAAATTAATTGTACGAGGCAGTTTATGTATTGAATTCAAGACCTTCAATAGAATGGCTCTATTCTGGGTGCGTTGTATGACAAATAGTTACGGTAGTGATAAACATACGTTCAATGCTTCTTATTACTGACCTTTCATTTTGCGAGCTAGGTGTCTCTTATTGCCGATGCAATTACAATAGTCTTCAGTTGACTTGTTACAGTTTGTGACTTCTCTTTCGAAATGACTTGAACACTGACGCCTGTGCGTTCTCTTCAATGGTAGTCGTTTTAGGCGTAGATCGACTAAAATTATCAGTTGAACAATGACGGGAATACTGTTCGACGATTTGTTCCATGTTAAGGACATCGACCCAGATGGCAAGAAATTTGACCGTGGTAAGTGCTTCGACTAACTGCAGCTTGGATTGATTGTCCTATGTCGGCGCGTGTAAAGAGGAAAGTAGAAACCCCTGCATCTAGCCTCGTTTTTCTTCTAAAAAAGGTGAATGTGAATATGAGGACGTAGAGCCTTTTGGAATGACAGTAATACGATACCCGCGCAAATAGGAAGTTTAAGGCAAATTGAAGGATGCTAGATACCATATATTTTTTGCGCCTCGCTCTCACTGAATTCTTGCATTACAATTCGCCACTTTTGAATTTCATTCCGTCAACCCCGCGCTCGAATTAAATGCAAAGACGACAAAACTGAATGCAAAATTGAATGTAAAAGTGACGAATTGGCATGCAAGTCGACGTGTCTATGATGGATAATGCGCTCACGGTTGCTATGCAATCAGGAACACTATTTCTGACAGTCCTAGTAGTAGTCGCGCAGTGTTTCCCCTGCAAATTTCACGCACAATCTGTTGTGTGCATCAGCAACTATCGAAGATAATGACAAAGATAGTGCACATAAAGTACACGGTATTCTGACTAAGCCACCCTGCAATTTGCATATCGTTCGCCTTCACAACAGTAGAAGAAGGTAAAACCGGAACTCCTCTTTCCACTTTTTCTTCCATTACAGGACAGGAAATTTTCCGGGAAAAGTTATTCAGCAAAATTTCTAAAAATTCTCCCGCTCTTTCGTCCTAACTTCATACGACTAATAAAATTGTGCGTGTCCGACTCCAATCGTGCGTGAATTTGCCTTATTCTCTCCAGCGCACGAATATAGCAAGCTGCCAATTCGAGAAATAATAGGATCGCGATGATTGCCTGTGCGTCTGTACTCCTCTTGTAAACAGGTTTTTCTGAGCACGGTGCACGATGATTAATGTTTCCTGTACGTGGAAAAATGTCTATTTTCTGCGAAATAGTCAATGATGAATGTTTGCTGATTGGGATGGGTGTCCGATGCACTGTCCGATACACATGTGTCCCCGCATGGGGGAATAATTGAAGCGGCGTCAATTTGGCGGTCGCGCCAGCCGAATGAGAGAGTCCACACCGAGCGGTATTAGCGCGCAACGCGATTTTGGGTTTCGTCGCTATTCCCACGCCGCTCGCTCGATTCCATGCGGATTGATGGATGGCGCAAGGCGGCTTATTCGCTTTGCTCAGCGTTCCCGCCGTACTTACAGTAATGAGTGACAAGCCGGTTGATATTTATGCGTCCCTTTTGATCAGCCGCATTGGTTGATTGGGCGGGGCGCGGCCGCCTTGTAATCGCGCCGTCGCTCGGCTGTTCTGAACGCCCCACCACACGCCCGACCTTTGCTGCCAATTCCGACATCCGGCTGGTGGCATAGAAAAAAATTCCAGCCGGCCACGACATTTTGCCTTGTCGGCCTAATGGCGCAGCCGCCGCCGCAGCAGCATGAGCCGCGCGCTGTTTGTCGTTTTACCCCGCTAGGAGGCGCTGCGATGAACGTGGGCGCCGCCTGCTGGCGACCTGCCAAAGCTACGCCGCTCGTTCGTCAGCTGATTGCGTTGTTGAGCGATCGCGAGACCGACCTCGGGTCGCAAGACCGAAAAACCAGCCCGGTCGGGAGATTGCCGCAACAGCGGCCCGCATGTGACATAAGTGCTGTTTGTGTTGTCGAGTGGCGGACAGACGCTGCTATAGAGGATGACTTGGAAGATTTCGACACCATTGCAACTGCGGTCATCGATGCGCTCGACAGCATTTGCTTACCGGTCGGCGCGATGCGCGCTATGGGCGGCCGGGTGTGTCGACGTGCGAAAAGGCGATTATGATGGCGGCGGGCGAGAATGATGATGATGCCTTGGCGGATGAGCCGGTCGGATGAGCCCGACGGACGTAGAGCAAGCCGCATCGGTCGCAGGTCGATGATGAACGAAATGGCGAATCCCTGTGTCGCGCCGTGTGCGCGCTGGTTCTCTCTATGCGTCGGCGGCCTCAATAACTGGGTTTAAAATGGCAAGCGCTCGCAAATCTCGATAGATTATGCGTGCTCGGCGCTCGGCCGGCCGCCCGACTGGCCGCTGGCTGGCTGGAAGCTCCAGTCGGTGGTCGATGCCGACCGCTCGACCGGCTGCCAACCGCAGCCACTGAATGAGACTGTCTGTACTGTTCCACCGACTTCAACGCCCCACTCCAATGTACCATCCTTACAGTCAGCCGTATCTTCTGCGACTCCGAGTCGTTCAAGATGGACCTCATCCTAGATGTGAACACGCAGCTCTATCCCGTCCTGCTCGGTAAGGAGATGGTGGGATTATGCTTGAGATTTAAATGGAGATAGTGGTGGTGGTGTGATTGGGTGGTCAGGGCTCCTTTTGGCACCGAATGGGGGACTTTGATCCGCTGAATACCCAAATTCCCTTCCGGATATCCACGTCCCGATTCCATCCTATACTTGGGATTCGGGAGGTGAAAATTAGAATATCCATGTTGCGGGGGACGGAAGCCCTGGCGATCCTCGAGCCGAAGCCTCTTGAAGATGTTGATGGGGAGGAAGATGGGGGATGATGATGATGATGATGGGCGAGGCGATGGAAAATGACGTTTCTCTTGGAGGCTTGTCCGGCGCAAAAACAAGTAGGTGGCGCGCTCCCTGCGGTGGTTGCCTGGTTACCGGCGATCGATTGGGCGGTCGGCCGATGGCGTTGGCGAGCGGACTCGTCCTTTCCAGAAAACGCGCTGCGGCGCGAGCCTGCTGCTGACTTTTCAGTCTGGAGCGGTTTGTTCAGGCGCCCCTTCCGCCGTCCCGACCGCCTCCCCCCGATCATATGATCGCGCTTCGGCCCGGCGAATCATACGGTGCCCGCTGACGCGCGCTGTGTTTTTAGGCGATAAGTTTCGCCTCGTGCTCGCGACGACGCTGCGAGACGATGGACTACCGGATGAAGGCGAATATGACCAGCAGGTAATCCATTTTTTTCCCACCCTCCTTTCGCTCATCCTCCCACCTCATCTATTATCTTTTCAGATCACCTACCCTCGCACGGAATCCTTTGAATATGTCATGTACGGCAAGATCTATCGCATAGAAGGCGACGAAGGCGGCGGAGAAAGCAGCCGACTGTAAGTTTACCTTTGCTTTTGCCCATTTCCTCCGTTGTGCTGTCTCTCTTCCTACGATGAAATGAAAGCTGTCATGTATGTATGCTCGCCGACTGTAATGTTTGTATTGGGGGGCGATGTAAGCGCGGCGGGACGCGAGGGGGGTAACAGTCAGTCGATTGCTCTGAAGCGAATTTGGGTAAGTCGATAACAAAGGGAGCTTGGTGGCGGGTCGGCTCGGTTGCGTGTGGACGCACAAAAGGCGGCGGTGTGTTTTTGCAATTTGAATGTTGAATTTTGCACGGGTGCACGGTCGGCATTACAGTCGATGATGAGAATGCGGTGTGAGTTGTTGTTGTGCATGAGATGCAGATGAAGACGGCGATGACGGCGATTCAGTTGCATAACGAGCCCTGCATGGCGAACGGGCATATATGTGTGCTTTGGTTTTCTGTGTGTGTTGCGCGCTGCGGCTGTGCGTTGTCGTCACCCGCTGCCGTGGTGTTTTTGCGCGGCTATGGGCGTTCGTATCGATCCGGTCCGGGACGGCTGCCCCGTCGCCGTCGCCCTTCGTTCAGCTGTTTTCCCAGCGCAGCGACGACGTGCACAGAGAGAGAGAGAGAGCGAGCGGCATGCAGCAGCGCCGGCTCGACGGCCGACCGTGGCTAGTCATCGCCGTGCGCATATGGGAACGCGGCGAATTCTTTCTTGTGTCTGCGGCGCGCTCGCCCAGTCCTGCTTCTAGGCGCCGAAGAAGGAGAGAGAGAAGGAGCAAACGAACGAGCCTGTCACTCTTGGCCTGCGCTTATCTGTCGGCCGGCTGACTTGTTGTGCGCATACGAGCGCTGTTCACCGCGCTTTGTGCAAGCACCTGTGTCCGTTCGCTGTCCGTTCCGTCCGCCAAGTGTGTTTTCTCGCCGCGCGTGCGACGGATGAACCGCCGGCGATGTGCAGCGCTCCGCGGCGCAGTATGACGAAGTCTGACGACTGCACGCGGTTACTCGTCGCTTTAACGTCGTCCTCTACTCGTGCATCTGTGAATGTTGTTGATTGGCTTGCGTGTGCCGTCGAATGAGCGACTGACTTCTTGCCCTCCCCCCTCCACCACCACCACCCTAGTGCGAGTGCATGCGAAAGCGGCACGTTTCCGCCGACGAATAGAGAGAGAGGACTTAGCCTGCATGCCAGAGGTCGCGTTCACATAGTGCTTGCATGATGGCGTGTCGTGTGTCGAATGTAAATGCACCTATCTGGTATGCAGAGCGGGTCCCGCGTCCGCCCGTCCCACGTCGCCGAGCCGACCGACCGCGACCGTCCACCAACGTTCGCTTATTTTTCTCCCACCCGCCGCAAATCGAACTGAAGCCGGTTTTGCGCGTTCGTTCGCCTCTCTCTTTCTCTTCTATTGCGCCATGTCTCGCTTTATAAAGCGTCGAAGCGCTGCGAGCCCGGACCTCCGTCTGAGCGCCCAGTCTGTTTCTCGCTCTCTCTCTCTCGCGTTCTCTCTCGCTCACTTACTCTCTCTCTCACTCTAACTTGCTACTTCCTCGCCTATGACGATTGTGCTATTGATGCATTGGCCTACGTGCAAAAGTGAACATGCTGCATATCGGCTCCGCGGCGGCAATCAGCCGGTTGGCAGTGTGGTTAGCTGGTTGTCGGATAGCAGTGACATCGGCTATCACCACTGCCGCCCGGTGTTCGCCATTTATCGGTGCCGCATCGATGACTATTGGTCGTCGGGTAAGTCCTAAGTGCTAGGGCTGTTTGCGCTGGACTACTGTAGAATGGGCGAGATCGCGTGTAACTCCGCCCCTGCGAGCCGCTAATCGATACGCGCGGCCGATTCGGTCGAGGGCGCGATCTCAGGAAAGGATTAGAAAGGCGACGATCCGTTGCAGCGGCGCCTACGCGTCGTTCGGCGGGTTGCTCATGCGGCTGCAGGGGGACGCCAACACGCTCCACGGCTTCGAGCTCGACTCTAACATCTACCTGCTCATGAAGAAGGTCTCTTTCTAACTCTCTCCACTCGCGTTCTTTAAGGTAAGCCTTTTTCTTCTACTCTTTGTACAAGATCCAATAAAACATTGCCTGTTTCAGATGTGATCGAAGTCAAACGCCCCTCTGGATCCCTCACCAGACTCCATGGGGCAGTTGTTTTCGCGCGCGGTTGATGTTTTCGACCGTCGTTACTCACTTTGTTCGCTTTGTCGCGCGCTCTGCGCAATCATTTCCGTTGCGTTCGTGTGAACGTCGAATACCAGATAATTGTTTAACGCGCGCGCGCGCCGTACTGACGATAAGCAATCCTGTCTCTCTTTTCTGTACTCGATTGCGAGCGGAGCCCAAGTGTCGCCGTCGCATTGATCATTCCGTTAACTTTTTCGCTCTATTGTCGATGGAGGTTAAAGTAACTGTCTAACATAGTAGAACCGCCTAGTCGCTCTAGACTACGACGATGACGACGACGACGACGATGGTGATGTTGATGCTAATGATGATGATGATAGCGAAGTTGTCGTCTCGTTGTGTATACATAGCCGGGGTGATGCGCCGTTTGTCAGTGTAGTTGAGCTGTCCGAAGAAGAAGCGCAGGACGACAAAGAACATCAATTTATGGAGAGCGAGGCGGCGAGCTCTTTTCCATCGCTGGCGTTGCTCTTTTCTGCGCTGCGCCTGCGAAGGTAATCATGACGGGTCGAAAACGAATCGTACTGCCAATGTAATCGAAGAGAACCAGCTCGAGCACTGCGCATGGGTGTACATACGTCCCGATTGACTTACTGATTGCTTTGCTTTCGGCCCGTACATACCTCTGTTGCAGGCACAAACATAGTGACGCATCGTCGATGTTTGTGCATGCAATTTTGCTGCATGCAGCAGAGGTATGTGCGGACCCATGGAGACCGTTGTGTCCGAGTATTTTCGGTCCTTCGCTCTCTCAGCAACTTCTATAACTTTCTCGCGATCTGTCTGTCTATATAGCGTTCAATTTTTTACCGTAATTTTCATCGTTTGATAGCATTATGAACGATGTTAGGGAACTTGTTTTGCTGAAGAATTGCTTCATGTGTCGGTTATGTTGTTTTTCGCTGAATTTGTTGTTATTGTTAGGCGATCTGTTTGGATTTTTGGTGCGTTTCGTTCCTATTCGAACGAAACTTGTCTTTTTGCTACTTCTAACGTGACAATATGCTTGTTCTACGACATCAAGACGATTGTTTCTTTGTCGACAATGCATCGATTTGGTATACACTCGGTTTTGCTCACACAAACAAAACATGCAATGCGACGGTCGAATACAGTGGTGGTCGCCGCTTGCTCACCTGCAATTCCGATTGAGAGGGACGCGCATATCTTTGACTGCAGCAGTCTCTGCTTCACTTTGGCTAATGCTATTCCAAGTCAAAAGTGTGCTACACTGCAACATGTGGTAAAAGAACAATCCTTTTATTCCAAAAGAACGGAACATACTCTTTGATATCATTTGAGAGACACTGATTAACCAGGACAACCCTCTAAAACGTTTCCCCCTCACTATATCGCCATTATATTGAGCAGCAAGAAATGATTTCGATTCACAATAACAAGGTACGCTATTATTGGTGCGAGAGATGATCCTAGAAACGCGATAGACAAGTAATCCTGTCGCCACGACTACAGGAAAACAAAGTACGGTATTCATGATGTATACGTATTGATGTTTGAAAAACTGCCATGTTAAGTTTATTATAAAGTGAAAAGGTAAGGGAGCATAGCCGACTGAATGACGGCTGCACCTTATCTAGGGGCAATAGCGTTGACTGCTCACTGGGAACGACTCGCCCACAGCCAGGGTAAATATGCCTGCATCTTCGATCGCTTCGCCCATGAGCCGATTAGCGTCATGTTTACCATCGTTTCATCATTCCCCGGTTCACAAATTCGCAAAACCTCTCGCTGACTCTAATCATAAACGATATCTCGATGCCTTTACGATTATGATACAGGCGATCACTTGCGCAAGCGCTAGGATGACGTTGTTTTGGGCTGTGTTTGCACGGTGAAAGTCGGTAAAATAAAAATAGCAACTCTTGTCCGGTTTTTTGCAAAAGATTCAGGCAAAATCAGGGAAGCAGTTTTTTATGACAGCTTAGTAACTGAATATTTAAAAGATATAGTACTGTTTGTATTTTGAATATCGTAAAAAAATTTAGCTACTGAGATACTTGAAGAATTCAGTTGCGTGCTGTTCCTTGACTGAGTTTCCATAAAATTCGATGGAAAGAGAAACCTCCTTCCACGAGGACATATAGTTGAACAAGATGGCTGATGTTGGGACCGAGGAGCTGGAAAAATGTCCGATACGTGTCACGGTCAGATGAATATATTGCAGCCCACACAGGCTTGTGAATATTGATGGTCTAGTCAAACATATCGCTTTCGTTCCCGCTGTTTAGCAGTCTATCTTCAAGAAGGCATATTGTATCGAAAAAGAGAGGGAAGCTATTTGAGGAGCGATTTTTTAGGAAAAACTCGGAGTATCACTCGTTTTGCTTGCTTCGATCAGCGATCACATCTGCTTTCAATCTATTTTTATTGTCAATATCACAATCTATTTTACACATAGATAAATAATACGAACATCGAGCAATTACAACAAAACATCATCGGGCGTATTTGGCGGCGTGTTTTTAATGTCAGTGTGAGTAAGCGATTTGTAGCCGCTCGAGTATTCGATGACAGGCATTTCAGAAGCTTTAGGATGTTGTTCGATGTGGGCGGTGGTGGTCAAAGTGGTGGGTGGAGAGGAAGACTGTGCGTCATCAGAGACAGATGGGGCGATGTGACTGACCATTGACGTAGATCCGTTACGAGATGAGATCTCAGCGAGACGGCGTTCGAGCAACGTACGACATTCGGTAATCTTGGTTTCTTTCTGTAACAGCAAATTGAGGTATGGCATTGCCTGCAGCCGGGCTTACAGGGTGGCGCAAAAATATGTGCGCATTTTAAAAAGCATTTGTGTACGTAAAATGCGTACGCATTTCTGCGCCACCGTGCATTATCGACGAAACCGAGGCGTGCAAAAGAGTGGCTCAGTGAGAGTGACGCTCGGTCTTCTTTACATGGCCCCTTGATGGTTTTTTATTTTATTGCCGTGACGCAAAAGCGAGGAGCAAGTATGTGCATATGTGAATCAATACTTTTTCTAAAAGAGGCCTCAGTCTAGGCGGTTTTGCAAATGTTCTAAAGATGGCTTTCAGTAAGATTTGTAAAAGAAAAGTTTGCAAATCTTATACTGGCTCGAAGAAGAAAAGAATGTTAAAAATACTTTGTCTTGTTTTGTTTGAATACTTTTAGAATTAGTTGAAATATCAGGGAAAAGTATATGGCGCTTTTGCATCAAGAAGAGTAATCAACTTCCTCGCTTTGAGCATTGTGATTAGAAGTTATTTCTAGAGCCTGTGATTTCACTGAACCATCACGGATGCAGAGATGTACCGACTCAAAGCTACTTCCTTCCATACCTCAGTTTTGTCGACCGTAAATACACAGTTTGAACAATTCAAAATGGACGTACAATTTCGATTTGCTTTTTCAACTCGTCATTCTCGACGAGCAGTTGCTGGAAGCGATTTTGTTCGGCTCTGGTCAGCTTGGAACGACTGAGTCCACCGCCTTGCTCGTCCTTAGAGTGAGGCACTCGGTAGATGTAGGCCATCTTTGGCGCGAACACCAAGCCCAAGCTGATATAGGCGCACAAAAGCACTAAATCAGTTCAAATAAGTTATTGTTGGCAATGCTAGAAACAGTCATCTGACTATCATTTAAAGTGGAATGATTGCGATATCAGAATCATTATTTGCGAATCGAAATCGGTATTGTATTAAATAGATTTTATTTGGAAACTTGGAATCGTATTGAAAGAGATCATTTTGTGAGAATCGTTTCACTTCCACACACCACCAGCCTCAACCTACCAGTGACAGAAACAAACGCAAAATTGGCGTTTGCTTCGGATCGAATAAGAAGAGTGACGACTGGCCCTGTGACCAAAGACAGAATGGCGACATTGTAGATGGCGAGAGAAACGAAACGGGAGTCGTTGACGTAGCGCAGTTTCAGATTGCGCGATTCGTAGGCCAAGAACAAGCCGAACACCAACAATAGACACTTGTAACCCATGATCAAACCTGAATAATCATCGACTGTCAAAGAGCTAAGGGCTGTTATCGAATAAACGAACCGATCCAAACTTCCTGATGCTCGCTTTGGCAGAGTTCCAGAATTGGCGAAAGCATCACATCGTCTTCTGTTCCAGCGGGAGGTTCCTATACAACCGACGTTGATTTGACGCGGTAAAGCACTATGAAATTGGCTACCTGAAGTGGAAACCTGCGCTCTTTTCGCTCGAGCGGATCGAACAGGATCCACGCGGCTATAATGACGATGTCAATGATGAAGAAAAAGATGATGACCATGTAGAATTTCCAGGGTGGTACTGGCTAAAAGGTGGCCGAATAAAGGATGTTAGAGTTTTATTTGCGAGTGACCGTGTTCGGTCTTAGTTCCATCGACTACGGTAGGCAATCATGACAACGAGGGCCGGGTTAGTCGAAGCTTTCGGAAGCTGTCTGGCGGTATAAAGACAGTATGCCTCACTTTTCCAGATTGCGTTATAACACGCCGTACGCGCGTGCACAGGACACTGTAAATAGTCGGCGCATGCGCGTGTGGAGTGTTATAGCGCAACCTGGAGAGTGAGGCGTACCGTCCTCATACATGTATGACACCGCCTAAGCCATGATGAGAGATGGGCGCGGGGAGTACAAAACCCCTTCCCGAAGCTTCGATCGACCGGTCTCGGGACATTCAACGACATGCTAAACGGACATACAAGCATTCGGGAATATCAACTGTATACATATGGCATTCAGAGACAAGTACATTCGATATAACCATGCAACATGAAAATAGCGAGGTGCTTGAGAAAGGAAATGAAGAAACGTGCCCCGACGTTGCGGTGGGTGAGCGACGACGAGTTGACGGGCCGATCACGTACTACACAACAAGAGGGTTCTTACGTAGATCAACGTTTGCTGCGACACCTGATTCAGCAAGTAGCTGCGTCGACCGATCAAACTGCCGTAGGCGTTGCTCGAGACCTTACGGAGTCTTGCCGCTGCTTCCAACGCCGGACGGCCGACCATCGTCGCGATCAGCGCTCGGATGCCCTCCCACGGCAAGTTTATCCCTTCCTCCTGCGCGGTCCCCCATCGATCAATGCTTCTCACAGCGGATCAAGCAAACGTCAATCATATCGCGACCGAAACTTACACACCACCAAAAATAAAATATCGCCTAAATAATGCTAAGAGCAGTAAATGATTTTTTAACCCCCCACTATGTACGTTGTCATCACAGCACAATTTTCGACATAGTGGAGTGTCAGAATCATTTACTGCACTTGGCGCTTGTCAGTTTACGGTTAGTGGGGTGTAAGTTGCGGGCACTCAATCACATTGGTTGAACACGGATTGTCATGAGATATGACATTGGATTATTCGATCAATCGGATATATAGATATGACAGAAAAAAACAATCATGGATGACGATGATGCCAACAAGTGTGCGTGGCCAATAGGGTGCTAAGAATGAGTGCAGTCAGATTCCGATGGGCATGAACTTCAGGGAAGTTAGTCATTTGCATCGTACGAACACGATAGGCGCCCAAAAGTCCGGAACTACTCGATAATAGTATGATTTGATTATTTCGGATTAACTCAGCCTTTACTTTTGTGTTTACGTTTACTGATTATGTAATGTGGGCTTAGATTTAAGCAGTGCAAGTGAAACGAATGTATGGGCTATTTAGGATTATTTAGTTACTTTATTCATTTGAGCCATAGATGCTTCCGCCCCCGGGGCACATAACTACTGCATTTGAAGCATCGTTCCCATCCGGACTTGTGGAGCGTATCGTCAACGTATCGTATTTGCATTCTTACACGTGGGACAAGTGATCACCGAGAGAGGAGGTTACTATACTTGAGAGAGAGCATATTAGTATGGTTACCTTATCGAGCAGAGAAATGCCATCTTGCTGTAATGGTCGCCATTTGGTACAAATGTTTAAGGGATTGTTGTTGAGGTCGAATTGAAACGTACAGATTGACAAATAGCCAATGCGAGGGCTGTTTCAAGAAGGAGCAACTCGCTGAGAACAATGTTCTCTTTCTCTCCGATTCAACAAGCTGCTACTGTGCAGCGACCGAGTAAAAAATTGACTAACCTCTTCCTTGGCCCGTTGCGCCGTCGCCAACTCTTGATTTTCAGTAGCGCCCATTCGATGTACTATCCATACCTTGGCGAACATCGATCCATACGCAAAGGTGAAGCCAATCATCAGAATACCGATTCGCGACTGCAATGATTGCGTTGGGTCAATCCGTTGAATCTCGTTGAAAATGAATGTTGGTGGCACTATTAAGGCTCAGGCTTAAAAATCCTCTCTGGCAAATAGAGTTCAGGGACTCGTCTTGTGTTTAAAGTTGGCATTGTCTTGAAAGGAGAGTATAGTTCACGGGGGTCTATTTGATCATATACGTTATACTTTTTACAAAATACAAAATGATGTAAGACAATGTTACAGACGGTACTTCAAGTAAATAAAAGGACACGAACATGGCAGAGAAGGGTGAAGGAATCTTTTGGCACAACGATGCCTTCAGCAGGAAGACCCATAAGTAGTAAGCTGATGAAGCAGAGGATACAGCCGGCGGCCATGACGTTGTTGCACTGCGGCTGCGACTGCTCGATGAATCTGAAAATTTTCTCTCAATCTGCATCCTCTCATCCATCCATGTTTTTCGTTTCAGAGATTTTTAGTTTTGCTCCTCATGTTCGCTTCGTCTCAATGGAGTCAACATGACAGATGATATTTTTTAGTGAGGAAATAGGAATGGAATACAATTCTTTCTTGAGATCAAAGTGGAAAAGAAAGCGGATAATTGTTCCTACTCTGATCGCGTAAGTAATTCCTATTCCAGTCTTCTCCATTCCCCCAAATCAAAAGGACCAAGGTTGTTATTTACATTCCTTGGAACGGAAAATCCACATAAGCTACAATCTCTGAAAGGATAAAATTTGCTGTCTCCAACTTACCCTCGATAGGAGTACTTGGAGTTGAATATGAAGCTGACCATAGCGCCGATCGCGCCGATGACGGCAAAGACGACGACGGCGTAGTAGAGCTCGATGCTGACTGTTAGTAGCCAATCGCGAGTAATAGTCGAGTCGGGCGGAGGCCCTCTGCCGCCAGCGAACATCTCTTTGTTGCGCCAGTCGAGCTTCTGCTCACCCGAGTCATAAGTCCCCATCATGATGTACTTTCCTCCTAAATTGTGGAGATTTTATTAGACAATCGCTCCGATCGACTCCTATAGTGTGTGTCGCGGCGTTTTGGCAGGAATGTTTAATATGGTCAAAGGGAAGTTCTCGTGGCAATTGTTTTGAAATTTTGATAGCAATAACGCCAATATTAACTCAAATGTTGCGTTATTACGTAAAAATCGTTTTAAATAAGGCATTCAAATTTTTAGAACGCGGTTATTGATTCTATGTTACTGTATGATGCTCTTTCAACACGCACGAATACATACGAATACGCACCTTGCATTTGTTCAATTTGTGTTCTGGCAATTCGATCGCCCAAATCGGA
Organism: Plectus sambesii; assembly: GCA_002796945.1. NCBI lineage: Eukaryota > Metazoa > Nematoda > Chromadorea > Plectida > Plectidae > Plectus > Plectus sambesii. Next base: position 53,932 of record NIUQ01000090.1, read on the forward strand.
GAACATCACTTCGCCCTGAAAATTAAGGAATATAGCAATTATGAACCACTAAGGACTCGATAGGCTCACCGACACTCCTGGAAAGCGAGTATCCTTCATGCAGTTGAACAACTGTTTGTACATGAAGTCGTTGTGGTAATCAAAGTCCTCCAACTTCATTCGATCCACGGTAAGTTTTGCCATGGTGCAATTGAAAGCGAGGGCCATAGCCCAGACGGCGTCATAGGCGAGGGGGGCCTCGGGGAATCCGGCCGTATCGGCGGGGTCGGTGTTTAGCTGGTTCTCGAGACGGTCGCGGAACTCGACTCCAGTCATGCCGGATATGGTCACTTTGTTTTCTCTGCTTAACATGATCGACTCGGTGGTGAAGTGAAATTGCGCCGCTTCCGCCATTTGCTGGGCAGTGCAGTTGAGATGCTCTTCTTTCGGCGGTATGTACCACGTGTCCGAAAACCAACCGATCAAGAACCACACGTACTTTCTTCCGTACAGTTTGTTCTTGTATGCCTAAACTTGAGCGTTGTACAAACTGGCATCTTTTTAAAAGGGGCCAGTTGTCGGATTTTTTTAAACCCTTGCGAAAACTATTGTTTAATTAATTAATAAAAGTAACAGCAAATGAACTCATTTAAATTTTATTTCATTCATTGTTGGTGTATTCTGTGCAATCGAAAATACTCTTAACATTAAAAAATTTTCGGCGACAGCCATCATATTTTTCCGTCGCGTTCTGGACACTGAATGCATCACCTGACTGATTTGAATACTTGTATTAATTTAGATTAAGCGTCAATAAAGCTTAACATACACGAAATTGGGCTATTGCAAGTGATCGGAAAAGTGAGGCAGTATGACTGAAAAATATAGTAGCTGTCAAGGGAACTTTGAAATATTTCGATTGCGCAAAATATACCAAAAATAAACGTAACAAAGCGAGAATTTGTTCACGTGCATTAATCAGTTTTCGCAAAGTAACAAAAATAACTTTCCACTTCTGGTCTCCTATTGTTCACCATACCTCGCAGAGCACTTTGCGCGCTTCGTTCTCGTAGTATAAACCGACAATGATGCGGGCATCCTGACGGATCATTGTTTTGACTGCATCGGCAGGATTACCGTAGAAGCTCTGCCGATTCACCTTGATCCCTTTCTCTCTGCATTGAATCTCCAAGTCTTTGGCATTCTGTAAACCACAACACAGTCGCTAAGTAAGCAACAATGAAGCTGCAACGTACGGAAGTGAACACTTCTTCAACCGACTGCAGTATCGTGATCTTTTTCCAATTGAACTTTTGAAAGAGACGAACTCTGGTTGGATTCTGCAGGTTGGCGGACGGATGGGTGCGGAAGAGCGTCGGAAAGCGGTCGCGGTTGGAAAGAGCGGGGGAACTAGCACCGTAGGACAGCTGCAAAAGTTTAGTGTATTTAGTGCATAGCGAGAAACGCAAATCTCTACCACAATCATGTTCCAGACTGGAACCGCCTCGGCCACCGTCGTCGTCACCGGACTACAGCCGGCCAAGAGCATTAGTTTCACTGGTGGCTTGTACAACAATTCGTACATGTACTTGGCGGCCAAGCCTGGCTGACACTGAAAATGTACAAGTCGACAGTTTGATGTTTATTTTCATCGGCACAGTAGTAGGTTGTCCCCAAAGTTCGTGCACACGTTATTGATTTTGAACGCCATTTTCCGCTCTTGTCGGAGCATCTTCACATTTGTAATTCAAAGTCTTGGGAATTTCTCTTCAACAGAGATTTCCATTTCGTCAGTTTGTGTTCCACTATTAGTCATCTGTGTAATCCCCTTCGCACGACTTTCAGAAAAAAACCTTTTTCGTCAAGCGCGCCAAAATTTGGTACTTCTTGAAGGTCGGAATAAAATTATAGAAATTTAAATTGAGTGTATAGAAGTCGAAGTGGAGGGTCAACTCGTTCTGCACAAGCTACGCTTCTATCAAAAATTACAATGAGGAGTGGTAGACTGCAGAAGTTTGTGTATGAACTTGTGGAACAATCTTGTTATGGTAGTGGTGCGAAAATTGCCATTAATGTCCTCGTAAATGTCCAAAATTGTGCTCAAGAACGAAATAATGGGCTACAAATCGGCGTACGTACCTTGCTGTCGTAATAGTGTAGCACCAGCTCGTAGCCATCGAGTATATCCGGTCGTTTATTGACGTCTTCGAGCGCCATTTGTACAGCGGGCAGGCACGCTTGACCGCCGGCCCAACCGCCGCCGTCCGACTCCATTGGAAACGTGCCGCCAATATGCAAAGCGACGCGTTCGGACAGCTCGCCGGTGGTGACGCCGCCGCCGTCGTCGTCGAACAAGGCGTCATCGCCGTACACAACGAACAAGGTCAAGAGGGCGGCGCAGTAAAGAACGCCGCTGCCGCCGACACCCGACATGTCGGCGGAAGCGAAGAAGCGCGCTCGAGTCTTGCGGACGAAGAGGACGGAGCGAGCCGGCGCCAAGAAATCGATCGTAGGACGGAGCGGGCCGCGAGGAATTATCGCTACTCGCGTTATCTTTGACGCACGGCGAAATTCGCCTCGTATTCAGCTCGCTCGGGGCCACCTCGATGCCGCACGCTCGCGAGCGCGCAATCGGAAGTCGCATATCTTGTTCCGTCGACCGGCAGCCAGTAGGAGACGCTTAGCGACCACCAACCCCACCACTAGCACGCCGAACGACCCTTGGGGTGAGAGCCAGCCGCTTCTTCGTTACACAAAAGCGATGGGCTGCAGCTGTTCTTCGGGGTAATTGGTGGACCTCATTCAGAGGTCATCTGATGCGTGAAGAATGTGGAGACTTTGTGAAATATCGCTTGCAAATTTTACTGCATTTCTACACATCGTATATCAGCTTTGAATCGATTATGTATCACCAACCACCAGCATGTACGATTCCGCTTGACCCTGCTACCAATGACCATACAAAGGGGCACTTTCTTGAACAAATAACTTTTGCGTAGCTTTATATCAATTGCTCTCTAGTCTAAAGCAGTGTTGTCGCGGTGTATTTTAGAGAGTAAAAATTTCACCCCAACTTAGTAGAGGACACTGAAGTACAAAGTAAAAGCTGGAGGAGCGCGAAAGATTTTACACTTTTAAAAGTATCTTCGCTTTTACTTCCTACCAATTCAGAATATTTTAAAACCTGGTTTCACTGCGACAACACTGATTTTAAAACGTGCAAATTGCTTAGTTACTGCTTGCTTATTGAATAAAGTGCATGCTACAAAGGCTAGCTACCAAGCAGGTTTGAAGTCGGGCAAGCGGCGCTTTTGGATACCCTAAAATCATACTTTGAGCCCCAAAACCAATTCTACTACCAGGCTAAAAAATACTGCGAGAATACTTCGTGGTGGAGGAGGGCACTTCCCTTCACACCAATTCACAGCAAATGCTGAAGTCACGTGAGATCTCTCAGCATCATAACAATCGCGTATGACTGACATTAGCTCTGCGATTGGAAAATGTCAAAAGTAATCGCTCAGTTCTAAATAAACACATAGGTTCAGAGGAACATCATATGGCCGTGAATCTCGGGTATAATTTCAAAAAATCGTTCAAGGCGTTCATTTCATAAAGCTGTTGTAATTACAGCTACTTTAATTACAACTGCGGAAGTGCGGTGATTGGTCAGTTTTGACATATGTGCAATCAAATTTCTCGCGCAAATTACAACCGATCAATCAGCGCGCATCCCAAAATGTCAATCGCAAAACAGTTGCAATTGCAACAGCTTTATGATATAGGCCTTGAGGAAACTGGCGTCGGATAATAGAATATAACAATCCAATCTTCGAAATTCGTACTGAAAGATGCACATGCACCCGATGCTAAAACACGAGTGACAAATAATGAAACAGAAAGCACCATGCTACGATACGCAAGCTGCTCGCAGGAGTGTCATTGGATTGTTGCAGCAGTATACGCCGACTATACACAGGTAATTCGCTTAAGACAGGTCATCCAATCGACGATGAAAATGTATCACTAATGTTGTTCCTCGTGTTCGTGCACTGGTCTTAGCACGACAAACTTGATCACGTCGGAGAGAGAGACGATGCCCTAAACGATTCGCAATTGAAAGAGTCATTATGGTTACATTTATCATTATTCGTCACTCTAACATTCAATGTCAAAACTGTTACATTCGATTTTGTCAAACTAGCGTTTTAATTGAATGCAAAGATGACGAACTATGATGAAGACATTGTAAAAGAGCACAAGAACACTTTACTGAAAATGTCTTATTTCAATTTACTTCGTTCCAATGACGAGAAACAGTAAATTGAAAGAGTCTAAAAGTGATGCGATAATTTTCAATAAATAAAGGCGTGGGCAGCAGCAATTTGAGTCTCAAAAAGAAAGCTGAAGCACGATAACTCTACGATTTCTGGGCTATGTAAAAATATGAGAGTGCTGCATGTGGAAAAGGCGCGCTGTTCTTTGAATGCATATGGAAAGCATAGGGTGAGAGATGTAGGAGCCAGTGAAATAGGACCACATTCGCCCCCAATATAGCGTAAAATCGCACAAAAAAGCCCAAAATTGCTCAAAAAAGCCAAAAATTGTCCAAAAAGACCTAAAAACGCCGCATACCTTGAGTAATCCATTTTCATCCGTCGCGCACACTCTGTGGACTTCGCTTTCCACCAATACGCTCAGCGTCTTTAGCATCGTATCAGTTTCTAGGACAGACACCACACGCTCCATTGTCTGCAACGCGCTTGGCGCTGTTAACTGCTGCCGATCCATAAGGCAGACAGCCTACCATGCAACCGCCTAACACCAGCACAATGGATTTGTTTCATAACACGTACTTTAGCTAAAGTCGTACTTTGCAGGTATTCTCTATCATTGCATTAAATATGAATTTATCTAGATTACGCGATATGAAACATTGTGTCCTTGCTGCTTTCGTCAAAATTTTCCGATCAATAACAAGAAATCTCGCCAGGCACCATAGTTGGTAAAGATGAGCTCGCTTTTCAATGCTTGAACACCGTTTTTCACCAAGAACGACAGTCGTTTCTTGGTTTTTACGTGCGTAAATTGACAAAAAGAAGCGCTATCGGCTGTTTCGAAGCAATTTGCCTTATTCAATCGAACATTAATATTTACTGATCGAATAATTTTGACTGTCCCTAGCCGCAAAGAGTGAAGCAAAATGAAAGTAAAAATTGTGGAATGTACCTTGAAGGAATTGCGGTGTTCCAACGCCTGTTCTACAGTGATGTCCAGATCGTCGAAGCGGTTTTCGGCCGCAATACCGATGGCGTCAAAACGCGAGTACATGTCTACCACTTTGTGGTCTTCTCGCGCCACTACTGGCAAACCACTTATTCCTTTATCGAGCAGTGCCTCCAGGCACTCGACCAATGGCGTGTCTGGATGAACCTGAAACAGAAATAATTACTATCAGCTATTCGCGAAAACCGCGTCTTCGTAAAAGAAGTATACACAAGTGCGAGTCTAAAGTGCTGCTCTGCAATAATTGAGCATTTTAAGCCAAAAATTGCTCGCGAAATCGTTGACAAAAAGGTATCGACGCAAATACTACAGTGAAATTCGTTTATAGCGGTTTTTGCGGGACCGGCACATTTTGACCGGTATAGGCGAAATACCGGTATAAGCAAACTTGTTTGTATGGGAATACACGCTTTGGGACCGGCTAAACTTGACCGGTATAAGCGAAAAACCGGTATAACCGAAACCGCTATAAGTGAATTCCACTGTATGAGATTTCAAATCGCCATATGGGAATTGTAATTGGACATATGCAATGCAAACTATGTAACAATATCAACTCGCCAAGTTCACTCGATTTTCATCGAAAATTAAGGATTTTTTAAAACCAATAATTAAGCATAAATAAGTAATATTTCTTCAAATAAACAAAAAACATAATAATTCATTTAAAATTCATAAAGAAACAAAAATTAATATAAAACCATTAAAACTCGCGATCAAAGCAAACGCCTACCACTCGGATGTCGGTCCAGCAGCCAACGCCAAGATCGCGAGGGGTTCGATCCATGTAGGGGGGACGAGGAAGTTGCTGGTGCTAAACGAAAGCGGCCATAGCGTTTAAAAAAGAAAGTATAGTCGTAATATCTTAGTCAATAACAGAGAGCCGCAGAAAAAGCCGTAGAGCACGCTTAGTAGTGAAAAATAAATGAGTACGTTCGCTGCGGCGTCCACGCTACTTGGTACGTAAACGATAGGCTCCATCAGGGCCGGCTTTATCAGAGGTTCGTAGACGGTATGCCTCACATTCCGGAATTGCGTTATTACACGCCATACGCGCATGCATACGATACTGCATAAAATCAACACATGTGCGAGTGGCGTCTTATAACTCAATCCGGAATTGTGAGGCATACCGTCCTCGTACGTATCAGAACACGCCACGCGCGCAAGCACATAATTCAGGCACGCGCTTATACATGCGCGTGTGGCGTGTCAGAACAAAATCTGACCCTGATGGGGCGTATTGTTGCGGTACGCGCTACTAATATTTATTGCTAAGTGACGAACACTTCATTTGCTTGTTAATAACTAAGAAATTATGAATAAAATCTGTCTTACGAATAGCCAAATGAACTTGAGCAGTCGCTTGTGAGTGAGAATGTATAACGGATTGCCGTTGAGGGGGTCCATCACCGGCAGACGATGGATGCGATGCTCTGTAAGCACTTGCGCCGCTCGATACAGACTGCAAAAATTGGCTCGTCTCATTTGGTTACTTCTTTCTTGAGCGTTTGTCCCTCTAATTAGCAGGGTCCGCTTTTTGCTGGTGGGTATGAGAACCCGCCATATGGATAGCGACTGTAGAATACCCGGTCGGCCGTCGCATGCCTGTCACCGGGATGTTGGCAGTGTGAAAACTTCCGCAGCAAAGCTGCTACCAGTTCCCCGACCCACCGAGGGATGAGCACCTTGGTTGGGTGAGGGGCCGCCCTCAGCGAGAATTGAACCCGCGTCATTGAGACTGATAAGTGATAGTTTAGACAACTACACCAATCGACCCTCGCTCGTCTCATTCGAGTACAGGGGTCAAATGGATTTTTAATTATTACCTATCAGTGGCCATGATGTGGACGAATGGTTGCTGTTTGCCTTCTTGAGCGATCATATCTGAAGGGAATATCAGTGATTATTAGATAAACAGCGCAGTTACTACAGGTTGACTGATTTAAGGGAAGTTGATGGCGTTCGCTCACTAGTTTAAAAAAATTAATTTATCGAACTTTACTTCAATAAAAGAGATATCGCCTATCTTATAATAATCTCAATGGTCTATGCGTTAAAGAGCGCGAAATGTGACAATCAAATGAAAACGAACCACGCCAGGCGCCGATTTCATATTCGCCGATGTTGGTGGCCTGAGCCTCAGCTTCGGACAAAACGCCGTCGTTTTCGCTCAGTTTTCTATCGCGTTTCTTCTTCAGCTTGAGCAGTACACGGATAAAGTCAGTAATGGAGAGAATGCCGACGAGTTTGTCATCTACGCTGTCATGCAGCAACGCCGTGCGCGTACCTAACAAGAACTGCTTTAACAAGCTGAACTCTGACACTGCAGTTGACCGTGGCCGGAACTTGCAATCCAACAAAATAAAAGATATGTGGACAATACGCCTCATTCGGTTAATATACGTTCGGACACGCCACACGCGCATACAATGCATACCGTAGTAAATCAATGCATGCGCGTGTGGCGTGTTCTAACGCGACCCGACCGGATGGGACGTATCGTCCAGGTATGATAAGTTCCGGGCACGATCGCCGACTAGCTCACTGTTGTAGATCAGTCCGTAGAATGCTTTCTTCACTTGCAGCTTGAGGTCGAACACGACCAGCTTGGTGCTCATCGGGACGGCGTCGTAGCACATGTGCACTTGTAGTACGTGGGAATAGGCAAGCTCCGGGTCATCTAAACATACTTTTATACTTATTCTGTCGTTGCACGTAGTAACAAGGAGGGAAGAATCGAACTAACTTAATTCTATATCGGGAGGGACCCCAGCCAGCGACATCTGAACACGCATACATTTCAGGATAAATACTGAGCACAATGACAGTTTACGTTATGGTATACTATATTTGTGCTTTAAACTATCTGGGATTCGAAACAAGAATGAATCACTAGCTGACGCTCTAACAATACTGCTTTCATTAGAGATAGTCAAAGTAGCCTTTTTTAATTGAAATGCAAGTTTGAAGAAATCAAATGTAAGATCGATGAAATATGATAAAAGGCCTAATAACAAAACTTTCCAGTTTTAAGAGAACGTTTATAATATTGATTAGCCTTGTATAGTGTCCTATCCTATTTCGAAAGCGTCCTCTTTGAATCAAAAATTGTACGAGGGGCGTTCAAAAAGCTTTAAACTTTCATATACACAACAGGGCGCATCACAATAGTAACTAGTTATTTTTCAACGTAGTCACCGTCTATCGATTACCAAACAGTTGTCTATTCTCTTTCTACAACTCTGCAGCTCATCTCTATTTAAGGTCGAATACCGCCAAAACAAAAAAGCGATATGTCACACCGTGTGATCAGAATGATGTCGTATTCGATAGTAATAATGTCATCTAGTTATTCGAATAGCTAAATAGGTTCAAGCGCGGTATAATGATACAGTATCGTATATAATCATTCTCTTATGTATAACCTAAAATGTATGTATAACGGTGTGGAGTGAGATACGCGATTGAATGAAGCCTGAGTTCCGATCGGAGTAAATTGAAAGAAGAGACCGACTAACGTGAGAACACAATACGATATAAAAATTAAAAACATTTTGAACTTCCCGCGTGTATAAAACATGTTCTGCTCATGCTGTCAAAAGAAAAGCAAACCAAGTGGAATGGTTTTGATCCAGTGCTGATCATCCAACAACTGAACAGCGCCGTTCAAAAGTAAATCGGCGCCAATGAGATTCGTATACACATGAGGCATGGAGAAATTGATGTTGACGTCACTATCAAGGGCGGCCATCCCCGTCGTCACCTTGTTACCAGGCGACGACGCCGCGTGTCGCAATTCGTGGTCGAACTCTCTCGGCGCATCTTGCGGAATTGAAGCTGCAAGATAATGTTATGGTAAAGGGGGACTTTACTCACTTCTACCTCTCCGAAATGTAGCGTAGATTGTTTTCACTTACCTATGATAATCTGCTTAGCGATATATCAATTACACTGTAAATATGTTATTCGCAGCCAGCTTGTCATAGGTAGCTGGAGACAATATACTATAGATTCCTTTCAATTGGAGATGACCACAGTTCCCCTTTAAGCGGGCGTTACATTGATACGGTTAGGACAAACGTCAAAAAGTCACAAGCGAAAACAGCAATAAAAAAACTCTTTCGCCTTCTATTCCCTCACAACGTTGGGCTTTTCCACATTCTAAAAACAAATCAGATTTCGATGAACTCCTTCCTAAGTTAAAAGGTGTTAAGTTAAATTCCTATCGTTTCTTCATGACTTGTCTCAATGCCTTAGCTATGTGACAATCGCTTTAGGCGGTCGAAAAGGGCCAAAGGCCTGTTGATAGTTATAGCGATTCAATGGTTTCAGTTTCAACACCCGCGCAAAAGAAACGATCATCGACCGTTTGGTAACGTTGCTTCACAATTAATTAACATATCTTTTACGTACATATTGAAACTTAAACGGCGCAATCTCTTCATTTTTTAATAAAAATTCATACCTTCCTTGACGACGAGCACAGCGGAACCTGAACCTGACGAATGCATCGATGCCTTCTGAAATCGTTTGGCACCTAATCTCATCGCTCATATCATCTAATAAGCTTTGTAAGAAACGAACCAGTTGAAGTTTTTTTCTGTACTGCGATCAAGCTCGGTAAATTGGAGTGTACTGAAGCCACAAGTCCGGACTATTCGATTACAATTATCGTCGTTATCAGCGCTTAAACTTATTTGAAATTGTGCTGAAGTTTGACGAGCTGTTTTGGCGAACTTCGTCTTTTATCTCCTCTTATCTGAAAAAAGACCATCAACCTGTGACGATTTCGAATGTCGAAAGTAAGAGTCCACGAGTTGGACAAGGAAGCGTAACGCGTTCTACTCCACTCGAACAGGTTATAGAGATTAATTACATATTTTAGTTCAGCTTCAGGCTTATTTTTAGGGTTAAGGATTGGGTCAGGGAAGCCTCAGCTGACGTCTGCCGCGCCACACGCCCGTGACTACGTATGACAAGTCTTCAACGCGCTGACCCGTCCGCGTTAATCTCTCGGCAGCGGTCCTCTGTCATGCGTGCTGTATTCGTAGTACGGTGCTATAGTCGCTGTAAGACCTCCTACCCTCAAAATCAGATTTGAAAGAAAATATTGATCGCTGTTTATCTGAAAAGCTAAAGGTTCTTTTTAAAAATATTACTCCCTTTCTACTTGTTTTCCTCAACTATTTTTTAGAAAGAGAATGAAATACCAGCACCCAACCTCAGTCTAACTTGTTCATAGCGATGATGCCAGTATCAAGCAGCACATGCGAGAAATTAACAGACATGATCGAACAAAAACGCTGAAACAATCTAGAGAAGGAACAAGATGTCAGTCAAAAGATTAAATCTGGCCAACTGAAAGCTCGTTCCTCCTCTGCACTGTTTCGGCGATTTTGTTCCATTACTTCTGTACCTTCTCAGCATTAATAGATCCGCCTTAGTTTTTGATACTCCATTCTCATTCTAGTCAGCAGTTGAGGAAAGTAAAGCGGCTCCTCGAGATTGGACTTAAAGCCCAGAATTAGAATTTAACGCGCGAAGAAAAATAAATCGGAACGAGACCGAACATTACCGCGCTCGGCTGACTATGAGCAAGCCAGTGATTTTTTAAAGGGAACCTTCAAACTTTTCACGCAAATGCCAACACTTTTCTCAGGAACTGAAGGTCCCTGTGGGAATAATTTAATAACTTTTATTGATGACTAGCTTGATGTTTGAAGCTGTGAATGCGCTCATGGCGGTCAAGCTAAATGACTGATCACAATTGAAGTTACTTAGTACGTCGACAGAAGCACTTGCAACTAAACTTTAGCTCAAAGATAGTGGAAGCTGGGAACCAATATTTTTTTAGAACACCCAGAAAGCGTAAGAAATTGCTATAGTATCAAAATATATAATTTATTGCAACATTTAATGTTAGTGCACAATATTTAATTGCATTTCAAACTTTATCTTCTTCCATTTACCTTTGAGTTTAACATTTCACATCAGAATAGAGGTGCGATTCCAAGAGAACTGAAAGGGGTGGACGAACGTACGCGACACTCTGACTGCCAAGACGGAAAGTGCCCGTGCGTTACGTGGACAACAGGAAAGAGTGTAGATGCGTATTAGCTGTTTGTTCTAATCACGTGCAGAAGATGCCTCAGATAGTGCACGGATGTTTACGGGTAGTTTGCACAATACTATACAGGTGCTGCTTAAAATCATTTGTAAAAACCAACTCAAAACGCCATTGCATTCAATTTTAGATTAATAAAATAGTTCTCAAACCCTTTAAACAAGCATGATCTGAAACCGGTAAAACGAAAATTTAAAAAAAGATTGATTACTGATAAATTGGGACGAAGGGACAGTTACATGTTTATACTTTCTGTCCAAGACTTTGTTAGGAAAACTGTCTCATAGCTTATAACTGTTAGTCAGATCTTCTTTGAAACGTTATGCGCGTTTGCGTTAACTACGCACGATCTCTGCCATGAGAGCGAATGCCGACAACTGCGCCGGACATTGATAAATGATCACGACTGGCGGGAGCGGCCGGAGAATGGGGAAAAACTGATAACTGTGGGTAGTATGCGACCGCTTCAGGCGTCCTCGGGCTCGGCGCGTGCAGTTTTACGCTGAGCGTTTACGTTACGTAGTCGATTGAGAGAACCGCTCGTCTTGCCGGCGAAACGCACTGGGACAACCGCGACTCGGAATGAAGCTGTCATGGTTGGGTTTGCATTTTCAGTTCTTTCTAATGATCTATTTTGTTGACATTTTTAGTAGTATTTTGCGAGTGGCCCTTTTGTACATGTCTTTCCACAGAAATTAGGTGACAAGTTTTACTTTTAACCTAAACCTGTCACCAATTTTTTTTCTCAACGAGATTTAAATCACGCTGAGAAAAAAAGGATGCAAATACATCTCACATCTACAGATAAAAAGGCAGATGAATACCTCCAACTCTTTGAGGGTTAATTGTAGTTTGAAATATTGGGAAAGGATTGGACCTTAAGTAAATAACACGCTCAGATTTAATAAGGCTGCATGCTTTTAGATGAATGAAGAGCACAGAAATGCATTGCAAGCAAGCCAATATGACATATGTCAGGAACTTGATGCTGAAGATATATTGCTGTACTTGAACAGTAAAGGAGTTGTGCAAGATGGTCAAGTTGAGGAGATATTAGTAAGAGGAGTTATTAAAGTGGCAGTATTGTACTAATATCTTTGCAGGCAATTGCTCGCAAAGATCTCCGTATTATGCGGCTGGTACATATTATAAAAGGAGCAGGTTCATCGGCATTCCAACAATTTATCAACGCCTTGCAAATCTGCAATAAGGAATGTTTAATCGAAAAGATATTAGCACATCTACCATCCTCCTCCACTGAACAATTAATGCTACCCGAAGTGAGCCCATGGTAAATCCTTTTGCTTTCGTTTGTCAATATCTGCAATCGAAAAGCAAGTGTAGAATAGCGTCATCCCCTGATGAATATAGGATAAACTAACGAAATTTGCAGAATTTTGAGCCGTGAAAGATTATCAATCGCCCATTTGAATATAAAGTGAGGATAGTTTTAAACAGTTATTATCGCTTTAGTTTCGAATAAATCGTATTTGTATTTACTATAAGTCAACAAGTTCATTATGACTATGCATATCAAAGTAAATATTCTAATGATGCCGATTGCGTTCCCTCGAACATGAACTTAGATATCCAGCTATAATGGTTATTGATTGCTATTGCTTATTTGACGGCTAGTGATGATTGATGGTTATTGATTTTACGGATGTCTTATTTGCTGAAGAAACGGGTATGAATTTCGTACAAATTTTGCAGCAACACTTTTAACAACCAGCAAAACGAGGGCAGGATGGTGGGTGGTCCAGTCATTGGAGGAAAGGTAAATCTAGGAGACACCCATAATATTGCACAAATGGTTGTTCACGGAGACTATCATGCTTATTCACATGATACCAGGTAAGTAAAGGTTTGAGCCCTTGTATATTCATTAATTGATATCATAATTGTGCTCTGGTGAAAGAGAAATCCAGTAAAGTTTATTCATATCGTAATTTTTGCTACCGTAACTGTTTTAATTAGTTTCATCTGATAGTTCTTGTTCTAGTTGTAGCGAACAAAGTGCAGTTTCTTTATCTTAAAAAACAAGTAGAAAGTTTATGTGGTATAACAAAACATCCAAATGCAAACGCTAGATCTGAAACGTTAAAATTATTCGTTTCTGATTTAGTATAGCTATGAAAGAACTGATGCCTTTTAAAAAATATTCTGAATACCTACCGTTGGGCCCTCTTCATTATCAATACCTTCCTTTAGCGATTGATCAAGAAATAGTGCAACATCCTGCTATAGTAGAATCATCTTAGATATCTGCTAGAACACGAAAATACGAATTAATTCATTTCAAAATATTTAACCATTCATACAGATTTTAATACTGAAAATTAATAATGATGACGACTTGACTTATATGTGGTTGAAAAAATGATATATATAAGTCAAGTTTTATTTAGCCAGTGTCCATCCACTTCTTCATTTACCCCATCTCAGCCAACCTCGGAGGATTGGCAACAAAAACTGAAAATGTAAGTTTTTACGCTCATTAAAATTTTAAAAGATTCTATGGTTACCTTTCCCAATACTAATGACTCTATCCATGCTTTTAGCTTTCTGTCTCATTTTCAGACATATTGTGTACAATGAAGCATTGATAACTGATAACAATTGCATTTCATGATATTATAAGCATTTAAAGAATATTTTTGTTTCTTGCTGTCAACGATACGCTTAAGACAAATTTCGGCTGTTTACTTGAATAATTTATTATTAATGGGGACGATCTATAGTCGTCTTAGCATTTCAGTTAACCGCCTAATTAATAACGGCGCGTGAGCCAAATACTTTGAGGAACAAATATAATTGTAATGTGCTATTCCCACCTTGAAATATCTTAGATTCAGTCTCACGGCAGACAAACGGCAGCGGAAATAATGCACCACAGTTATTTGGGGCACTTTGCACTCTGACAAAATATTAATTGCACTCAATAAATATTAATACTCATGTGACAGTTATTGATAAACTGGAGGAGTATCATTTTTTGCTTAAAGATGCAAAAGATTCATCTGAGTAGAAGATTTAGTCAAAAACATTGCTAATCTCTCAGAAGTTTTAAAAATGTAACCCATGAAGCTCTAATTCATTCTGATTTTGAACTCTGAAATGCCATAATATGACTTCCTAACAAAAAGTATGAGATTTCTTCGAGCGCTTTACTACTGCTGCTGCCATTCGAATTCAGCAAATATATATTATCGATGTTCTGACAAAACATACTAATTATCCAGGCTGACTGTACTAGTTCTTGTACAATCTTGATATTTCTTCCTTTGTTCATATTTTAGTGCTCAACAATCATTGAAAGATGTGTACTTGACAAGATTTCAAAAAGTTTACCCCTTCTCGTTACCTTTTACATTTGACATTGAAAACACTTGGGTTTCTTTGGCGCTGAAAGAAGAAAAGAGGGATTCGCAAGCAACAGAAGATCATGCTGAACTGCTTGGGCAGGCATTCAAGAAAGCGAAAATGCTCATTATTGAAGGAAATCCAGCTACTGGAAAAACATCTCTAATGCGAAGACTGGCTTATGAATGGGCCAAAGGAAAGCAAGAACTTTTATGCTATGATCTTGTTTTATATGCTGAGTTTCGAAAAGTGCGCGAAAATACTTTTAAAAACATTATTGACTTGGTACTATACTACTCGAAAACTCTTATAAAGAGAGGAAGCTATAATAATCTCGAAGAATTAATGAGTAACGAACAATTTTGCGAAGAGCGCCATATTTTAGTGTTATTAGATGGATATGATGAATCATTATTAGAAAAGCAGTGCTTGGAATTAAAGACTTATTTGTCTCACAGCATGTTTGACAAAGCACTAGTATTTAATGTAGTAATAACAACAAGAAAGGGCTACTTATCAAATCTTAGAGGACGTGAAGGACGTTTCATATTCGCTGAAGTTCTTGGATTTACAACAGAGGAGCAAAAAGAAAAATACATATACAATCACTTTTTCTCATCAGAAGTTGATAACAAAGAAAAAATTGCAGCAGTACATGGCTTGCTCAACAATAATAAAAACTTGAATAAACTTGCCGAAACACCCTTATTTCTGACATTCATTTGCCTTGTACACGAAAGAATCGTTGATGGAACACTATTGGAATTATACTGTAATATCATTTGGTGGCTCATTGATAGGCATCAACAAGCTTTTCCTGATAGTGATATTCCATCCGAGTTTGGATTTCAACAAGGTTCTGGAGACAAGTTTGAAACCATTCAAGAGCATTATCAATATTTCCCTCAGCTCCACTCTCTCGGCAACATGGCATTGCGTAATTTACAAAAGAACATATTTGAATTTTCAGTTTATGAACAATTTAATCTGCAACCTATTATTGAACAAGTTGGACTGCTGAGAAAGGAGAAAACACATGACAATTCATTCAAACTTGTATCTTCGTTTTTGTTTCCACATAGGACCATACAAGAATTTCTTGCTGCTTTCTACTGCTTGTGTTCAAATGATGCAACAAGTGAGGAATTTTTACCGAATTCTCAATGGGATACGATAGAAATGAATGAATTCGAGAGATTTGTTTTACGAATCGCTTTATCCGACAATATGCCAATTCACTCAGTGAAACGCAAACACTATTTTGAGAAATTCAATGACACTCTACTACAAACCAGCTTTGATGCATTCAATGCAGCAGCTGGCTTCAACAACAAGCTGCTGAATTGGTTCCTCTCACAGTGCACAAATGTTCAATCCATTATATTGTATAAAGAACTGAAGAGTGCAAGCCGTGATGGAGAAAAGTGCCAGATTCTGAATGGTGCAACTATACACAATGAATTAGCCAAAACATCCAACATGTCGAATCCAACACTGTTTTCATTCAGTGGTTTGATGAAGCTCCACTCAGTGACATTCTCCTACTACACATTTGAAAGCAATTCTCAGTTGGCCTTCACAAATTGTCCATCCCTGAAAAATTTAGAATTCAGTTGTTGTGAAATTAATAGCAGCACAAACCTCGGTATTAGCACATTGCCATCCATCGACACTGTGATATTCGATAAATGCCAATTTGATTTGGCAACATGGCAGTTAATTACAGATCAAATGGGGAATATCTCTGTCAAATGTCTGAAGCTGTCAATTGTAAACGATTTCATTAAGGAATTCTTAATCCACTTGCAAAAGTGCAACAATGCGGAAAAAATGGAAATTGCTATACGGGATTACATAATTCGACAAAACGACATTCTGACATTCAGTGATATAACAACGCTTTACTCATTGTCATTTGAAGAAGAATGCACATTTGAACCTAATTCTCGGCTGTCATACACAAATTGCAGATCCCTGAAAAATCTGAAATTCAAGAAATGTGAAATAAAAGATAATGTAAATCTTGGTATTGCAACGTTACCAGCAATTGAGATAGTGACATTTGATAGTTGTACATTCGAAGCCAATTTTCAGCTGGCGTACACAACCTGCACGTCCCTGAAAAATCTAAATTTCAATCAATGTAAAGTGAAAAGCAACACTAATCTTTATGTTGCAACACTGTCAGCTATGGAGGAATTATCATTTGAGAAATGCACATTTGAAATCAATTCTCAGCTTACCTTCACAAATTGTCCATTACTGAAAAATCTGAAATTCATTCAATGTGAAATGAATAGCAGCTCAAATCTTGGTATTGCAGTATTGCCAGCAATCGACACTATGGAATTCTATGATTGCAAAATCGATTTGGCCACATGGATATCAATTACAGATGCATTAAGAAACTGTTCAGTCAAATGTTTGCAACTTAATACTGATTTTTTTGAGAAAGAACACATTTCTGAATTTCAAGATCATTTGCAGAAATGTGAACGCATTGAAGAACTTCATGTTAAGGGTACTTACCTTAATGAGGAAAAAGCTACCGCAAACTTAGCACAAACAGCACAAACACTACCAGGACTCAGGAGCATTATTTTGGACATAACTGGCAGAAGACTGAAAGAAGACAGCAAAGAGCAAATAAGAAAAGCTGGTCAAAAAAGAAATCCCGATTTTTTGTTCACATATGTAGAAAGAACCTATCCAAGGCTAGTAGAGTGTAAAGACCACTTTAATGACGACATTATTTAGCACTGTTTCTCAGCTACACACAGAAAAATAAAACGTCGCTGGTGAAATATGGAAGGAAAAGTACGTCACCGGTTATGTAATTTTTTCTGTATACCATACTGGACAATCGCCTCTACACAAGTGAATGCTGATGTTGCTAAGTAGGAGAAAACTACCACAAATGTGCAGGATATCAACTCTTTGGACACTGCTTTCCCTTTCAAGATGGGCCTTCACACAGCTAGTGTCCCTGTGGTGAGCCTTTCTGAGACATGTGCCTTTCTGGAACCCGGCTGCGTCGCATAACGGTTCTATGATGTTGGTCAATCCAAGGTATAAGTCCTTGGAGAGACCTTTAGTGCAACACAGCCGGGTTCAATATAGGGTTCCAGAAAGGCACAAAACTTTCCCACTACCTCGTTTAATATAATGAGAAGAGGAAGCAAGATCTGTGCGTTAAAGCCTTATTCTCAGAAACCGTATTTCTTCTAATAATCGCCCACCCTCCAATAATCGCCCACCCCCAACGATTGCCCCCCTTCAGAGTCAATAAAAGAGTAAACGTCTTTGCAGTGAAGGTCAACACTGAACTCTCATTCACTTTCCACTACTAATATTGCGTTATCTTTTTATTTATGAGTTATATTAT
Organism: Plectus sambesii; assembly: GCA_002796945.1. NCBI lineage: Eukaryota > Metazoa > Nematoda > Chromadorea > Plectida > Plectidae > Plectus > Plectus sambesii. The sequence continues at coordinate 72,072 of NIUQ01000090.1, forward strand.
AAGTTTAAGTGACGATTGTAAAGAATAGATATCCTCTCTTTAACGAGCGCCCTCATTCAAGGATCGGTTGAAATAATAATTGCCCACCCTCCAATAGTCGCCCCCCTCCAATAATCGCCCCCCTCAAGCAGGGGTTGAAAAAATAATCGCCCAGGGCGATTATTAGAAGAAATACGGTAGCAACATTTCGCATGACTGAAGTAGCAGTCAAGATTTAACATAATAATTTTGTGTCACTCAAAGGCGTGAGATTTGCGAGCACAAAAGGCCTCACAGTCGAGAATAAAGAGAAGTGGATTATTAAACATGAATGCTAAAAGACAACTAGGCTACCATGAATCTGAGAAAAATAATTGATATACCTCGTTGTCAGGGTATGTGCTAGCAGCAAAACTTGTTCTTAAGAGAAGAAGTGAAGGAAAGAAACCTTAAGCGAGGAGAAAACAGGAATGCAGCTGATCACAATTATGGAGCATTCGAAATCACTGAGCAAATTAGTGATTTGCGATGGATCTAATCATACCATTGCAGTGTGATGTTTGTGAAAAAACGATAGTATGCTAAACATGACCTCGTTCTCTGAAATAGCGAATTTCCCATTCGCGTAACAACATTTTGTGTATTGATACTGTTCAGTCTGTAATCGCATATCTCAGTCATTTGGTGCTTATTGACGCAATAAAGTATGCTGATCTACACCAATTTTCAGCCAAGCCCAAGGAGTCAGATCCAGAGATGAATAAACTAATAAAATGCTGTCATTGTATATGGCTGCTATATGATTAATGAATCCCGGCATAGCAGAATGTGGCCATTCCTTACTCTAACCTAATGCAAGAACTGAATAGTACACAAAGCAGCTAGTATATTACTCTCCCCTTGCAATGCTTCACCTTACTTTAACAAGGCATATATTGGAAAAAACTAAAAACGCGCCCTATATATACTTAAAACGCGCCCTATGTTTTCGTGGTCTTCAAACGCGCCTTATGTTGGATATTTTCAGTATGCCAAGGTGCAGCATAGGGCGCGTTTGAAGACTATGAAAACATAAGGCGCATTTTTAGCAATTATAGGGCGCGTTTTAATTGTTGTCCCATATATTTATGTGTCCTAACAACTTAGAGACGACAAAATCAAAATCAAGGTTTCATATCACGTACTTTGGTAAAAATTGTGCTCAAATAATATAAAAAAGCAGAAATATGATCGAGAGCAGAAAGCCCGAAATCATACTGAGATCGTCCAACGTTACTTCGAGGTGTAAACAGCCCCAAATTTGCAGAAAACAGGCACGGTGAGTAGGAATGAGCTTGAATCTTTGAAGCATTACCCACACACACTCCTCACTACTTGCTCTGTAACAGAAGAAGCAAATAGTAGCTGCATTGTAATGGTGCAACGACGGGCGGAAAAGTGCGTTGTGAAATCAGGGCGGCGCCGGTGGGTAATTCGATTGTTTCGTTGTACACATTTATCGACTTGGAGCTTCTCTCATAAAGTCTTATAACAAATAAACTATACAGGGTGGGCCAAATCATCCCCCGACTTGTGAGTTTGATTAACTTTGCATAGACTGAACGGATTTTGATAAATCGCGATTTCTTACACTCCCTGCTCTTGGAGACTTTTTTGGCAAAACATCAATGACCCAACATTTAGTAGGATATCCCCTTATTTTAGGGGACAATTTAAAATAATTCTGCTTTTATGACGTTCAAAGTTAAAAGCAGTCCCCAAAAAACCATTTTGGAAGTTTGTGTGCTCTAGATGTACCATCCAAATTGTTATTCATTAATCTTAGGCCACCAATATCTACGAGCACAAGGACTATGATGTACCAAACCATATCGAAACCCGTTCGATCAATGCAAAGTTAAACAAATTCAACAATCGGGTATTATTTGCCGTTCAGTATCTCATACTTACCCCACCACAACCAAATGGGACACTTCTTACACTGAAGTGATTGATACGCAGTGACCATAAACTCGATCTAATCTCCACTGACCTGTTGCGATCCCCCTGAACCCCTACTGTACGGTCGTTGACCCTAGTGAGGTCAGTGCCACGGTCGGGGTGAATGCGCGATGGATGCACCTTATTTATATTACCTGGCCCAGCCTTTTTGCGCAGTCCACCTTTGCATACTGCACAGAACTTTCTTCAGTACAAGGAAGTAGAGTACAAGGGTATACCATGCTGCACTTGATCGAATGTTGTATGGTACTTTTAATTTTTCACTCCATATGTCAAGCGACAGAAGATACAGCTGAAAAATGTTCCCGAATCGTTCATCAGGGAAAGCCTGATTGTGAGACTGGAAACAACTCATCCAACAGAACGGAACTGTGAGTTATTTTAAACTGGCACCCACCAAATACAGGATGTTCCAATAAAACATGACTCACAGTGTCAACACTCAAGAGCGTAACTTGGGTCGGAGACATCTCCTGGGCGGAGCTTGAAGTAGGCAAAGTTTCGGACACAACTTCCTTGTGAAACCCAAACGGCATTTGAAAATGTGCTCCATTTTGCCGTATATTATGGGAGACTCTTTGAGGGCTTGTTGATTTCTGTCCAAGAAGTTATATGCGAGGATTTTGTGTTCGTCCTATAGGGGACACCGACCGCGCTGTTTAACAAAAGAGATTTGAAAAACCAGCAGGACTGGAAAAATGGCATGGATCCTTTAATTTTGCAATTTCATGCAAACTGGCAACACTTGTCAAATTGGGCTTAGTGACACGCCTTAAAAGCGATCAATGGTGTCGAGTGAGCACTCATTTGAACACTCAGATGCAGCATTACAATTCGCACTAAACTTTAGCCGGATCTTAGACATTGCGATTTTTCGTGTTGAGACCATTCACTACTGTAAACGTCCTCAGTCAAAGAATATCATGAAACATAAGAGATTCCGTAACACATACTGATAAGGTGCTCCGAAGTCTGACGTCAGGTTTTTACATACCATGAATAACCGGATTCTTATACTTATTCAATGACAGCATGAATTTTGATTGGAACTGGGAACAGGGTGCCTTAAGAACTTTATTTAGACCAATTAAAAATTCATCGATGCATCGGATACAGTTACAAGGGATAGGAAACTCAAATCGAGTAATGTACACTTTCAACCGAAATGCGCTCGGCATTTCTCACCGCGAAATTTTGGTCTGACATTTTAACTTCTGATCTTTAAAAATAACGATTGAAATAATTCGCATATTAATATGCTTATTTGCAGGCGAAAAGGATATGAAAGCAGAGAGGTGATATTGGGCGTTAATTCTCAGGGTGATAGTATACTTTATCATGAAGCCAATAAAACGGAGATGGAATCAATGGTTGTAGAAGAATGGAAGAAGTATGGTGCATGCCCCTTGGACCGCCTGAGAAGTCGTTTTGAGGAGCGTTGGAATGCCAACTGGCAGTTTGTTTGTGGTCTCAAAATATTCAATGCTCTAACCGTCGAAAGTGGAATCACTTCCTATGCTGATATTGGAATAGTCCAGTTTCGTATCACAGATAGAAACGGATCGCAAGTGGACTACCATTTGCTTGTGTTAAGAACTAGCCCCATGGCGAGCGGTCAAAGAAAAACTGACGGTTCGTTGTGCGTGCAGTGCAAGGATTGGAATGAGAAGGCCGACCAACCGAAAGGGTAAGAGATAAGGATAGTTAAGTAAGGTTAGGTGAGGTTTTTTTGCAAACTAAAGGGTGTTCTACGAATGAATTACATACTTTAATTGCTTATTTCCCTGATAGTTTACTAGGGATTCGAGTATGTTTTTTGCCTCAGAAAGAGGAAACGTTGAAGTTTTTTGTTTGAATAAAATATTATGAAACCCATGATTTCATAGACTTTAAAAATATGCTATAACTTTTTAGTGAAACACACATTCAAGTAAACTCCATCACTTTCTCTTTCCTAGGCAAAAAAACCGTCCTTTCAATTCGGCTAATTTTACAATATCGGTTCATATTACATGCACTGAAACCTAAGCATAATCTACTATATGTTTGTAAAATGACTCCGTAAACACTTAAAATAAACACACATTTACGTTCTTCTGAAGTAGTATTGTAATTTAGCTGGAAGCTTGCACGATGTTCTATAATTAATAAGCAAAGTCTACGTCATGCTATCAGGATGAACTGCAGCTAAAAAATTTTTAAAGCGGAATATATTGCAGGAAAAGTAACATCACTGTAACAACAAAGTTTTGGTTGGACGAATATCGCCAGACTACTGAGAAGGACCTGGATTTGGCTGTTGTTGTGCGCCGCGTACGACAGAAACATTTTGGTTGTCCTACTGGAGCGCTCAGAAACCACTTCGGACAACGATGGAATACTACCGTACAGGTCTTTTGCGGTCGTACCATTACGACGTCGATCAATGCTGTTACGACTGCGGCGGATTCAGATAGGCTCGATATGGTCCTATTTGAAATTAAGGAGCCAAATAGACCAGTTTATCAGGTGCTAATAGTGAGAACGGCTCCTATGAACTATGGTTTCTCGGATATTTTCATGACAGAAGATTATTGATATGCAAATAGGTCAACGTAGTAGAAAAGAATCGCATGTAACGCGATACAATATTTTACGTGCTCGCGTATGAAAATTAGAACTCAATGTAATCTCTGAAACATTTGTTAAGTATTAATATTGGTGAGCAGAATAGTATGAATATTCGATATCCGTAACGTGACGTATTCTCAGGTATACACAGAAAGTCGGATGTTCCTTATTCGATTGTGTTTCAATACGTGATTAGGCGAATGTGTAACTCATTATATTACAGTCGAAAGTATATAGCAGTCTTTGATAAAGGAATATTGTTCACATCAAATGTATGATGGAATGGAGACTTTCTGGGACTTCATGCATCTTTCCAAAAATAACATCAAAAATACTCTTACCGGATTTTCTCGAAATTACGCCCCGGGGAGCGTAAATTTGAAAGTCTTCTCGATATTTAGCCCCGGGGCGTAATTTCGGAGTTAAAAAGTGTTCGTTCGACCTCAAAAAATTGTACTGTTTGAGCTATCTTTTCTTGAAATTTTGCCTTGGTATATTAATAGATATACGTGTAAAATTGCATTTAATTGCAATTTCACCTGAATATGGCCGACTTTCACTGTTTAATGTGGCTTTGCTTCGGTAAAACAGTGTCTGGTGGTAGTAATACAACAATATTACGTATCAGTACGTTTCTAAGCATTTCGCGAAATTAAGCCCCGGGGCGTAATTTTGAATTTCACGTGACCACCAAAAAGCACGTTTTTTTCGTCAGCGCCCCGGGGCGTAATTTCGAGAAAACCCGGTAATCCTTAGTGCGTTCTAGTCAACCCTTTTCAGCCCAAACCAACATGATTCCATAGTGCTTTCTAAGACCTATCTAACTATAAACCTGATTCGACTCGAAAGTCGTGGCAATATGAACTTTAGCGAACAAAAATAAGTTTTATACTGATGATTGTGGCTAAACAATGGACAATAAGTAATATCAACAGGTAAATTTATTCGTTCACGGATATGATGACCTTTGCATTGCTTCCGCTAACAACACATGTACGACCGACACGTTCCATCTCGAACAGATTCTTGTATTCAACCTCATCCCTGAACCATTCTTGTTCCCTAATTAAATCAGCCATTTCATACACATCCGGATAACGCAAAGGACAATACGTGTTTAGGAAAATAAGCCTAATCGGCTTTTTTGCGGTGTTAGACATATCGAGAAAATATTTCACGCAACTGAGCATTTCTTCAGGTTCTTCACAATCCACACCGATCAACTGCACTTTCAAAGAAAGAACCGCATTGCCAGGCAATGACTGCAGAATGAAACGCATGTCAGACAACAGACTTTGATTTTCAGCAATCGGGTAACGTGAACTATCAAGTTCTGTCTCAATACTCAAATGATGCAGATTAGACAAGATGGAAGCGACCAGCGGCGAAGATAGTAGTTCCGCATCTACGTCCAGGCCAAACCGCCGCAAGTTCGAGTTGTCTTGGAAAGTGCTAAAAATCGTCTCCGCTGAATCGAACAAATGGTGCACACTAGAACCACCAGACTGCAAAATAGTGCATTACTTACAACCAGTGTTGCAACTAAGTTTTTTCGAAAACTTAGTTAGTTATTTAGTTAGTAAACCCTCGAAAAAAAAACGTAATTAGTTATTTAGTTAGTACTGAGTTTTTTTTATAAACTTAGTAAGTTACTTAGTACTAAGTTTTTATAACTTAGTTAAACTTAGTTAACTAAGTTTACGAAATTAACTTAGTTGAACCCTTTTTACTTAGTTAACTTAGTTAACACGTAAAATTTAGCAACGTTTTTATATAAAGAGATAGTTTTTTGTATATTTTAGTAACCGTGTAGTCAAGTAAAGCAGCCATCTTTCATTTCTAACAGTAATTCGCTTGTTATTAGGGCATCAACGAGCATATTGATGTCTGCATTTCACCTCAAGGTAGCAAACGAACAGAATAACCACTAGATTAGATATTCTAAAACCCTATATTCGTTCTTTGATGTGGTTATTTTGTTTAATATTTAAAGTGTTTAATAAGCATTATAGCGCTTTCTGACAAAAAAATTATTTGAAGGAGCGCTCGCAGTTTTTGTCTCATTTAAAATACGAAACCGACTGTTCTTGTGCTGTTTATCATCAGTTACATATCTAAGACCGAGGAATTATCTCAAAAAACACAAGAAAATTAAGTTTCAGAACAAAATAAATAATTTGCGAAAGAGCAAAAACTTCTTCTGCTTGCATGGGACTCGAAGCCTTTTCATTGTATTTTGAATCGAATAACGGTTCCATGGCACCACGACCTCTCAAGTCTCAGGGACCAAAAAAGTAGTCTAGTACACTGGAAATTAATGCCGAATGCGGTTTCGACGCATTTCGCCTTTAAAATTAGTCCCACACAAGAAAACTAATCTTTCAAATCAGCGTCCTGATAACCTCCGCGTTGTAAATATTACGAAAAGCAAAGATTTGCTGTCATGCTAAAGGAAATAGGTAGGGTGTAATTCGAGATCGACAGAGGGATATGAACTGCCCGCACGAAGCGCGGGCTAAATCCAGAATGAAACGATATATTTAATATAACTAATTTTTGATCAGGATAGTTATTTCTGCCAAATAACTAAAATTTTACGATTAAGAGTAAGTTTCGGAAACTTAGTTAAAAACATAGTACTAAGTTTTTAACTGAGTTTTGATCTTAGTTGAGTTGAAACAAGGCTTTCTGTAAAAAATGTTTTTTGATGACGACTTGTCTGCGTTTATTGTGTGCGAGAAAGAAGCCTTTATATGATGAAGTAGTGCTCGCTTAGTTTAATAATATATGCGCATATGATATTAACTCAAGCTTAGCTAAAATCATGTTTAGAATTTACTGAAGAAGGCCGCGATTTGAATTTCTTATACTAAAGTCTAATGATTAATTGTAATTGTTAAATGAAGTCTATATTGTTTTGGTCGTTATTAATAAGTGATTGTGCGCACTATAGAGAAACCATTATACTAAATAGGATTCGATTGATGGCGATTTGCCTTCAACTGTTGTGTGCGAGAAAGAAGCCTTCATATGATGAAGGAGTGCTCGCGTTTTTTACATAAAGC